>WNWK01011473.1:0-64366 GCA_009830355.1 Cherax destructor
AGTGATACCATCCTGTAGTTTAGTGCTTCCTGTCCGCCCTTTTTAAGTATTGGGATTACATTGACCATTTTTCAGTTATCCAGTAGTCGTTTCATCACTGGCACTTTGTTAAAGTCTTTGTTGTGTGTTCACGCATCTTCTGCTCCCTCCTATAATTACAACCAAATTTTTAAAAAGGGCCCGACCGGTCCCCCGGGAAGGGCCCCTGGTCAGACCCCCAAAAAAGCTCCAGCTGCGGGTCATCATATAAAAAAAGGCCCCGCATCGGGAAAATTTTTTTGTCCTTTTTCCTGATAAACCTTAAAAAACCCCTTTTCCCCCTCCCCCCTTTGTATCCAGGAGATATGTTGTCAACCCTCTTGCTTTTTTTTTAAAAGACCTGAAAACACGCTGTGTGTGTGTGTGTGTGTGGGGTGTTTCTCCCCTATTTATCTCACCTATTTGTGGTTGCGGGTCATTCATGCTGGGGGCCCCCCGCCTCTTCAATGTTTGCTACAGGTCCTCTCCCCCTGCTCCATGAGCTTTATCAAACCTCGTATTAAAACTTTTATGGTTCCTGCCTCCACTACGTCACTTTCTAGGCTTTTCCCTTTTTCCCCTGACAACTCTATGACTAAAAAATACTTAACATCCCTTTGACTCATGGGAGTCTTCAACTTCCAGTTGCCCCCCCTTTTTTCTGTTTTCCCCGGGGGAACATCTTGTCTCTGCCCACCTTATCTATTCCTCGCAGTATTATATATGTCTTTCCCCCCCCAAACCCTTTTGTCCTCTAGTGTCGTCAGGCCTTTTCCCCCTTAACCTTTCTTCTAGCACCCCCCCTTTAGCTCTGGGACTAGTCTTGTTGCTAACCTTGCACTTTCTCTAATTTCTTGACGTGCTTGACCAGGTGTGGGTTAAAACGGGTGCTGCATACTCCAGTATGGGCCTGGTATTTGGTGTACAGAGTCTTGAACTTTCCCCTTGTAGGTATTGGAAAGCTATTCTTTTTCCCCCAGACGCCCGTATCCAGCAGTTATCTGATTGATGTGTCCCCCAGGAGATGTGTTTTGGTATTATATTCACCCCAAGATCTTCTTGAGTGGGGTTTGCAGTCTTTGGCCATCTAGAATATCTCTGTCTGCGGTCTTTCCCCCTTCCCCCCATTTCATGATTTTTCATTTGGGGGGAAAAAGGGGGGCAGTTACGGGGCCGGGGTTTTTAGCCCGGGTCCAGGTCTCTTTGTATCCTGCCTGACCCTTCGACTGATTTAATTCTTCTCATTAACTTCCCTCATCTGCAAACGGGGGCATTGAGTTTTCCTTCCGTTATGTCTTTCCCTTCCCCAAAAAAACCGGTCCGGGACTGACCCTGTGGAACCCCCTCGTCACAGGGGCCCCTCGCCCTTTTCGTCAGCCAGACTCGTTGTTGCCCCCCCGTCAGATATTCTCTGATCCATTGCAGTGCCTTTCCTGGTACTGTGCCTGATCCTCTAGCTTATGTTTTCCCCTTGTGAGGGTGTCGAACGCCTTCTTGCAGCCCAAGAAAATGCAGTCTATCCCCCCCCCTCTCGTGTCTTCTTCTGTTACCTTGTCAAAAAAACCCGTAGGTTTGTGACACAGGATTTTCCTTCCCTGAAACCGGCGGGGTTTTGTTTATTTTTTTCTTTCAGGTGCTCCACCACTCTCCTCCTGATGATCTTCTCCATGACTTTATACTATACACGTCAGTGACACAGGTCTGTAGTTTAATCCTCGTGTCTGTCTCCTTTCTTAAAAATTGGGACTACATTTGCCACTTCCACACCTCAGGTAGCCCCGTTTCAATGGTTGTTAAGTTTTTTTGTTAGTGGCAAACAAACATCTCTCTCCCTCTCTGGCCCCATTAAGATTCGGCCCACCTTTTAGTTATCAGTTAAAAGCGCTTCTTCACCTCCTCCTCGGTTGTGTGTTTTCACCCCGCACTTTTTGGGTTTTCCCTCTTATTCTGAATTCCTAGTCCTTCCTGTCTCCTCTGTAAATACTTTTTTTCCTATGTTGGCTCCTCACATACCTCTTGGTCGTTTTTTGTGAACTCCCCCCCTTCCCCCCTCAGCCTGATTACCTGGCCGCTTTTTTTTCCTCCGTGTGGTTATCAACGCTTCGGGTCAGACGACTTTTGGGTGCTATGTCATTTTCGTATTGTCGCTGAGCCCCCCTTTTTACCTGGGGGTTTTCTTTCGGCTCTTCCTAATCTCTTTATTTTCCTGGGTTTTTTTTCTTCTTATTTTTTTCCCTTCTTTTTTACACTTTTTTTGCCCCCCAATTTTGGGTGAACCAAGGACTCGTTCTGGTTTTCCCCCTTACTTCTTTTTCTCTTGGGAACAAACCTCCCCCTGCCTCCTTGCTTTTTTTTTCACATTTTCCCCCCTTTTACTGGGTTTCCCGCCAATTCTCTCCCCCCCTGAACGTCTTGTAGGAAGTTCCTCATGCCTGTGTTGTCCCCCTTTTGTAGTTTCTTTCCCCCTTCCTATTCCTGCCCCCCTCTCCACTTGTGCTCAACTTTTAAAAAAAAACAGAACCACGTGATCACTAGCTCCACTGTGTGTGTGTGTGTGTGTGTGTGTGTTTTTACCCCCCTAAAAATGCTACCTAATATTCAGTTAGAATTGCAGGACGATTGCGAATGTCCCAGGGAAGTAACGGGGTTTCACGCAGCTGACAACGCACCTCGAAAATTTAAATCTCTTTTTTATATTACTGTGGTATTGCAACGCGAAAAATGTCAGGTACATTTTCCCCTTTCCTAAATACATTATACACGTTATAATTTTAATATTTTTCTTAATGATCTTTAATGATAGTAAAAAAAATTATTATTATTATTATTATTATTATTATTATTATTATTTTTTTTTTTTAGAGGAAAGCACTAAACTCGAGTCATACAGCCCCGGGGAAAATGGGAAACAAAAAGGGTTTTTTTTCCCAAAAAAAGGGGAAAAAAATTCCAAATTTTTGGGGGAAGTTCCTTCATGACGGCAAGGCGTCGATCACCCGGGGGATGGCTTTTCCGCGGGGGCCCCGCCCCCAAGCCTGGTTAACCAGGCGGTCAATAGGGCGGCAGCCTGGCCCACGCCTGCGCCGTTTACCCCCCTGGGGTGGGGTTTTGGAGGCGGAGACCTGGAAAAAAATTTCCCGGTAGACTGTCTTGGGGGGCCCGGTCTGAGAGCGGGGGCGGGGGGGTGATCGCTGAAGGTTACCCGATGATTTAAGGAATTACCGCCCTTACGTCCCGGTCCCAGACCCGCCTGGTTGATGGTCTGGTCAATGAGGCGTTTTTCTGCTGCAGGCAGTTTAACGGGAGAAAACCGCCCCGGGGTTTTTTAGGAACTTGTATGCCAGGAGTCTCGGGGGGGTTTTCCTTTTAAAGGGGGGGGTGTTGAAAAAAATTGGTTCCTCTGCACTTATTAATATAGGCTTTCTCTTGGTATACTGATGACATGCCTACTTTTCAGTGTCCCCCGGTTCTCACCTGTATTTGGGTGTAGAGGTTGAGTGTTATCTCCTGGCCCCGCCTCACTACCTCCGCTTGACAGATTAATTCCTGCCTAGCGTCAAGGGAAGTATCGTACCTGGTCTTAAACCAAGTATGAAGTCTGTTTCCACCACTTTTTGTCGGGGTCATTCTACTTCCTGGCCACACTGAGGCTAAGAAATCTTCCTGACATCCCTGTGGCTTATCTATGACTAACTTTCAGCTATGGCCTCGAATACCTGTTTCCCGCCTCGTCAAACAGTCTATTCCTTTTTACCCTATATTTTTCTGAGTATTTTGTAAGACGTTATCATGTCTCCTCTGGTTGTTGTGTCCTCCAGTGTGGTAAGATCCAGTTGCGCGTAGTTTATATTAGTCTGGCACAGCCTGGCGGCACGCCTCTGCACCTTTCCAGTTTCTTAACAAGCTTTTACATGTGTGGGTCCCATGGCTGTTTGGAGTCACATCTAAACTGTCATGTCGGGCACCTCTGCAAAGACAGTGATTATGTGTGAAGGTGAAAGTGTTTCTTTTTTGGGTCACCTGCCTCGGAGGGAGACCGCGGCGTGTTGAAAAACAAATGCTGTGTATTTGGGAGGTGGTCTCTCTTATGTTGTATAAAAGGGATGGAATGACTGAAGGCTACTCTAAGATTGCCTATCAAACTTTAATCTCTCAATAAAGTAAGAACAGTTTGTGGTTGCAGGGGTCGAGTCATAGCCCTGACCCCGCTTCTTCACTGGCCGCTACTGGGTCACTCTCCCTGCGCCATGAGCTTTTATACCTCTTCTTAAAGCTATGTATGAGCCGCCTCCACTACATCACTTCCCAGTTATTCCACTTCCCGACTACTCTGTGACTGAAGAAATACTTCCTAACATCCCTGTGATTCATCTGAGTCTTCAACTTCCAACTGTGTCCCCTTGTTGCTGTGTCCCATCTCTTCAACATTCTGTCTCTGTCAACCTTGTCAATTCCTCTCAGTATCTTATAAGTGTGTGTGTGTGTGTTGGTTTTCACCTATATGTACTCGCCTATGTGGTTTTGTATGTACTCGCTAAGTTGTTCGTAGCGAGTTATGTTGATAAATTAGACACATGTGCAGTACTTGGTATCTTTATTGTGGAAACGTTTCGCCACACTGGCTTCATCAGTCCAATTCAAAAGAATGGTGAAGCTCACAAGGAGTTTGAGGTAATCAGTCCATCAATCTTTGTATTGGACTGATGAAGCCAGTGTGTGGAGAAACGTTCCCACAGTAGATACCCAAGTATTGTTGGCGGGGGTCCTGGCCCCTGGCGGGGGTCCTGGCCCCGCCTCGTAACTTACAATTGCTGTCATTGTTGTCGCAGGTTTCGTGGTCCCTGTCATACCTACTTTTGAGAATGTGTGTTGAGTGTGCCTCTACTAGTTGCTCATCTAGTTCATTCTCCTTACTTACCAGACTGAGAGTGAAGAAAGTACTTCTGAGCATCCCAGTGACTCGTTTGTGTCCTTACCTTACCTCCATGCCCTCTCGCACCTCTGACCCTCATTTTACTTCTTAGAGTGTCTTGTATGTCGTAATCATGTGACCCCTAGTCCTCTGTTTCAAGGTTCAGTTCTTTTAGTCTATCCTCATAACTCACCCCTCGGCTCCAGGCCTAGTCTTGTTTCAGGTCTCTGTACCTTCTTGAATTTTCTTACATTCTTGACCAGGTAGGGTCTTCATGGGGGTCCCATGCTCCATGATAGTACTGACGTATGTACTCTGCTGTGTCTTAATTGTCTGAAGGAACTTTTAAGATTAGATAACATCGTATATGTTGCAAATGTTATGCGGGTTATGTGCATCTCTGACGATATGTTGACTTTCATGTTACCTGTAATATATCCGTGACGGGTTTAGAGTTTTGTACCCTAACACCAGTCCCGGGGCCAGGTTTTGTGTTAATTGACTGTTCAAACCGTTGATGGTGTTTGTGACCCCTCTGGCTCACATATCCATTACAGGCTGGTTGATCTGGCTGTTTCTCCTTGAACGATATTTCCAGTCTCTCGCCTCAAGCCTGCTTTCCGTCTCCGATCTTCTCTTCCTCTCCCCTGCAACTCCTTGTTTGACCACTTTGCTATTTGCACAAGTCCTTCTGCAGTCTGTCTTGATCTTGCTCCGTGTTTTGTTATTCTCATTAGCTTTACATTGGTGTGTGCACCTGTACATGTATGTACTTGTGTTTGCAGGGACCGAGTTAAAGCGACTAGCCCCGCCTCTTATAGACCGGTTTTGCTCATTTCTGGTCTCCAGGACCCCGTCATGTCTGCTCTTGAAGCTGTATGTAGTGTTGCCTCTACCACCTTTTTCATCTTGTGTGTCTCATTCTGTCACCATCATAAGACTGAAAATGCACTTTTACCTTTGGCACATCAGTGTATTAGATGCCATATGTGTGTCTAGCTCACCTTTAAAACAACCTGTCCTTATCAACTTCTCTTGAGTATTTTCTATATCGTGATCATGTATCCTCTGGTTCTCCTCTCTGCTAATATTGTTAGCTTGTGTTCTTGAGGTCCCCGTAGTGTTCCCCTCAGCTCCGCTACCAGTCTCAGTGCCATCCTATGGATCATCGTATTATCTTCATATGCTTGACTAGGTTCTGGCTCCATACTGGCGCCACATCCATCTAACGGATGTTGTGTATATGGTCTCAAATGTATCTTTTTTTCCCCGCCTGGTTGTATATGAAGGTAGACAATACCGACAAGGTGAAGAATTAGACACATGTGCAACATGTGGGTGTCTTGTTTTACCATCCAGTGGTTATATCAGTACAATACCTGGGCGCAATATGAAGACTTTAGAAATGTATACAGAAGAAAGTGGAAGACGAGGTAGTGAGTGTAGCAGCAGGTGCTGGCCACCGTAGTCTTGAAGAATCCTAAGTCTTGCCTCTACCGTCAAGTGTTTACCATTGCTATCTACTTCTAGTGACACAGAACAAAAAGGTACAATACCATGATTGGAACGAAGCACAAATAACCCGCACTTAGAAACAATGTTTTCGGTCCGACTTGCACCATTAACTAGTTTTAATGGTACAAGTTTTTATTTCTACAAGTACATGTACAAGGTATACAGTCCTAGCTGACATCAATGACATACTACTATATAGAAAGCCCCTTGTTATGCTGAGCATTTCTGGCAAATTAGGTCAGTGTCCCAGGATGCGACCCACACCAGTCGACTAACACCCAGGTACCTATTTTACTGATGGGTGAACATAGGCAACCGTTGTAAAGAAACACGCCCAATGTTTCTACCCTCGCTGGGAATCGAACCCAGACACTCGCCGTGTGAAGCGAGAGCTTTAGCCACCAGAGCCCTTATATAAGTTTCTTTCTCCTATGTGCGGGGTAAGAGAGGAGGGTAGTACCTCCGTGGATGAGTGAGAGAGGAGGGTAGTACCTCCGTGGATGAGTGAGAGAGGAGGGTAGTACCTCCGTGGATGAGTGAGAGAGGAGGGTAGTACCTCCGTGGATGAGTGAGAGAGGAGGGTAGTACCTCCGTGGATGAGTGAGAGAGGAGGGTAGTACCTCCGTGGATGAGTGAGAGAGGAGGGTAGTACCTCCGTGGATGAGTGAGAGAGGAGGGTAGTACCTCCGTGGATGAGTGAGAGAGGAGGGTAGTACCTCCGTGGATGAGTGAGAGAGGAGGGTAGTACCTCCGTGGATGAGTGAGAGAGGAGGGTAGTACCTCCGTGGATGAGTGAGAGAGGAGGGTAGTACCTCCGTGGATGAGTGAGAGAGGAGGGTAGTACCTCCGTGGATGAGTGAGAGAGGAGGGTAGTACCTCCGTGGATGAGTGAGAGAGGAGGGTAGTACCTCCGTGGATGAGTGAGAGAGGAGGGTAGTACCTCCGTGGATGAGTGAGAGAGGAGGGTAGTACCTCCGTGGATGAGTGAGAGAGGAGGGTAGTACCTCCGTGGATGAGTGAGAGAGGAGGGTAGTACCTCCGTGGATGAGTGAGGAGGAGGGTAGTACCTCCGTGGATGAGTGAGAGGAGGAGTAGTACCTCCGTGGATGAGTGAGAGAGGAGGGTAGTACCTCCGTGGATGAGTGAGAGAGGAGGGTAGTACCTCCGTGGATGAGTGAGAGAGGAGGGTAGTACCTCCGTGGATGAGTGAGAGAGGAGGGTAGTACCTCCGTGGATGAGTGAGAGAGGAGGGTAGTACCTCCGTGGATGATGGTTGTCTGTCATCCTATTACCTTTGCTTAATACACATTAGATGAGTGAAGTAGTCTCCCAAGATGGTTGTTGTCTACCAGTCTACTGTCTGGTTCCATACACAGGCGAGAGGGTAGTAGTCCCTGTATGGTAGTCTACCAGTGTGTGTTTCATACACAGACGAGAGGGTAGTAGTCCCTGTATGGTAGTCTACCAGTGTGTGTTTCATACACAGACGAGAGGGTAGTAGTCCCTGTATGGTAGTCTACCAGTGTGTGTTTCATACACAGGCGAGAGGGTAGTAGTCCCAGTATGGTAGTCTACCAGTGTGTGTTTCATACACAGGCGAGAGGGTAGTAGTCCCTGTATGGTAGTCTACCAGTGTGTGTTTCATACACAGACGAGAGGGTAGTAGTCCCTGTATGGTAGTCTACCAGTGTGTGTTTCATACACAGGCGAGAGGGTAGTAGTCCCTGTATGGTAGTCTACCAGTGTGTGTTTCATACACAGGCGAGAGGGTAGTAGTGGTCTTCCAGCTCTTAGTTTTCATTTTTTTTTCTGTAAATTGAGTCTGGTCGTGTGTTGGTTTCCCACATGCAACACCAGGACCTGACTCTTGGACCATTATTTATAAAGAAATGTAAACTTCCCCAAATTCTTAAATATGTTCTCACTGGAGAGGATAAAAGAGAGATACAAGATAATATATACCTGGGAAGTACTTGAGGGCTATGTCTGAAATCTACACACTGCCATAACAACGTACTTGAGTGAGAGACATGGGAGGAAGTGCAAAATAAACCCAGTAAAAAGCAAGGCACAGTGAGAACATCGTATCAGTGTCCGTGACCCCAGACTATTCAACATTGTTACGATCAGGGCCTCATTTATTAGCCTGTTTTGCCCCGTCGTAACAAGTTATTTAATTAAGCTTTGATTGTTTCATCGTTAGAGAAAATCATTATAGTATTAGGGTAAGTTTTAGGAGATTGACCCAAGCAAGTAAAATTTAAGAAATTTAATATAAAAGAATTCATATAATTATTCAGTGTATGGTATAAAGTTATCTCTATCATGATAAACTTTATTCGAAAACAGTCGACATATGACTTTACTTGTTTCTGTACAATAATCATACTCAATGACATGAGTTTTATACAAATAATATTTTACATTAACGTTTCGCAATACAATAACTGAGACTATTGCCTTAATAAAGGCAGAGAAGTATAAAATATAAATTGAAACATCAAATACATTTTATTGAGACAATAATTCAGGATACTGACCAAAGCTCTGCTAATACAAGCTATCACCGTAAGTCGTGGATGAATAGACAATTTTCAAACCATACTAGAGACTTAACAAATCCTCTTAAAGGTGGAATAACTTCCCAAGCCTACTCCGAAGAGCGTATGACTACTCTCGTGAAAGTCAGTGAACCTACTCCTGGTCAGGAGTGGATGTGTGAACCTACTCCCTGTTGGGAGTGGATGTGTGAACCTACTCCCTGTTGGGAGAGGGTGTGTGAACCTACTCCCTGTTGGGAGTGGATGTGTGAACCTACTCCCTGTTGGGAGTG
Source organism: Cherax destructor (assembly GCA_009830355.1). NCBI lineage: Eukaryota > Metazoa > Arthropoda > Malacostraca > Decapoda > Parastacidae > Cherax > Cherax destructor. The sequence continues at coordinate 9,279 of WNWK01011473.1, forward strand.
GGTGTGTGAACCTACTCCCTGTTGGGAGAGGGTGTGAACCTACTGACGATCGTAAATGTTTGATGAAACGACGTCATGTAGGTCACGTGACAGGGAGGAGACCGGCCACTACCTAAACAGGTAACCGGCAGTATGACTAGTGGTCTCCCACTACACCACAGTAAAATGTAACATCCTACCTACAACATAGCTAAATCGAATAATAGTATAAAGTAAGACATTTTCGTTTTAGCTAATAACGGAAATATCTCCAATATACCATTATGATAAAATAACACACATATAAAATGTTGGTCAAGGGTATACCCGTAACAAACATCTTACCAGAAGATATCAGAAGCACTGCTGGGACAAGTGTAGAAGTCTTCAAGAGGAAACTGGACAAGTACCTTCACTAGGTGCCAGATCAGTCAGGCTGTGATAGATATTAGGGTCAGCGGACCACCGGCAGCAACAGCCTGATTGACCAGACAAGCACCAGACGAACCTGGCCCAAGGCCGGGATGTGGGAGTATAAAAATGTTTTGGAGCTCATCAAAGGCAAGATAAAATTACACCACTATCACAAGCACTAGGAATACTTTGAAGGAAGAGTTCATATATAGGCGAAATCGCAGAGGTCCTAAACATAGACATAACTCCCTGCACGAAGAAGGCAGTAGACCCCTGGCAGGCAACTACACGCCAGTCACACTAACATCACACATCATAAAAATCTTTGAGAGGATGGTAGAACTTCAAGTTTACATATTTTATGAAAAAAAATATCTGTATAACCCAAGTCAGCATGAAAGGCAGCATAGAGATCATGCTTGTCACTACTGCTGGATCAGTATGACAAATTACTGAGGCTTCGGAAGATTCCCGCAATGCAGATGCACACGGACTTTGGTAAGGCATTTGGCAAATGGGATGCAGTGATAGTACATAAAATATGATTAACGGGTTTAACAAGGAAAATAGGCAAATGTATTTGCAATTTCCTAATGAAGAGAACACAAAGTAGCAGTAAATAATGTGAAATCAAGGCTCAGCAATGTTTAAAGCTCAGTACCCCAAGGCACCGTCCTGGTGCCATTCCTGTTTCTCATTCTTGAAACAGGTAAACACAAACTACAGCTGTGTGTCATCCATTGCTGATAACACAAAAATTAGCATTAAAGTCACCTCTGTAGAGGACACCAAAAAATTGCAGAAGGATATAGTCTTCTTATGGGCGGTACAAAATAACATGATGTTCAGTGGGAACAAATTCCTGTTGCTCGGATATGGAAAAATGTGGACGTCAGAAGGGCCTGGTCCTAAATGTGAAGACTGCCATAACAACGTACAGGAGTGAGAGATGAGGACGAAGTGTAAAATAGTCCCAGTATAAAGTTGGGAAGCCACCGGTACAATAAGAGGACACTGTGCCAACATCCGTGGGCCTAAACTAGTCACCCTGCTACCAACAGATATCGGAAATATTGCTGGAACCAATGTAGAAGTCTTCAAGAAGAAACTGAAGCCCATGAATAAACATTGTCTTCTCCCTCTCCTCCTCCCATTGCCTTTCCGTCTGTGTCTCGGGTTCTATTTGCACATGGCCATTGTCTCCCTTTTTTTTCTGGAACTCATGGTGGCATGGTCGTGCCTCTGCATGGGGCCTTTCACCTTCTCTACCTTCTTTCCTCTCACTAACTGCTATCCCTGCTCCCAACAGCTCTTCCTCTTCATTCCTCAGCTCTGCTTGGTGGACTAATAGGCCTCCCCGTTCAGTAGGGTGTACCTGCCTCAGATGCCAGTTACAGGGCAATAGCCCAGTAACTAGCTTCAGCATATTTACCTCATATTTTAGGGCCCATATCCTGGCTTCTGCTTCTGTGTGTGTGTGTGTGTGTGTGTGTGTGTGTGTGTGTGTGTGTGTGTGTGTGTGTGCGTGCGTGCGTGTTGTGGTAGGTCTGCATGACGAGTGTGTGAATCAGGAAGTGAGAGTGTGAGGGCGGCGGTTGTGGGAAATGTATGTTGCAAGTGTGAGAAAGTGAGTGTGACCAGTGTTGTATTGAGCCCTGTTGTGTGGTAGTGTGCTTTGTTGAGATGCGTTGTACTGACCTGTGTTGTGCTTTGTTGAATTATCTTGTGTTGACTGGAACTTGTGTGCCATCTGTGAGTGCAGACACCGCTACTTCCTGCTGCAAACGTTGACCAACGTCGTAATGTTACTTTCTTAGGAAAGGGTGCTGGAGGGAGGGAGAAAGTGGGTGTTGACAAGAGGGAGGGAGCTTTGCTGGAAGGGGGAGTAGGTAGGGAGGGGGGAAGGAGTGGTGGAGGAAAGAATTGAAGTAGAGGGAGGGAGTCTAAAGAAGGCAGGGAAGATGCTTGTGGTATAGGGATGAAGGCTGCTCTTCCCCACCTTCTATACCGCCACCATAATGTAATATATCTTTAAATTAACATCATTACCCAACACCTGAATACCTCAGGCAAGTACTGGAGTTTTCTAACACGGGATATTAAACTCCAGAAGGACTGGAATTTTCTAACACCAATATTTCCGTGGATGCGACACACTGGCTTGACACATAAGTAACTATTTTTACTGCTAAATGGGGAGAGGCAGCAAGGGGTGTAAGAAAACTTGTTCATATGTTTCTGCGTCATTATTAATGGAATGCTCTGACAGGTGAGCTACGAGGCAGTATGGTGTTGAGATTGAGGGAGGGAGAGCAAGTGAAGCTAGGTATGGAGGACTCCCTCACACTCCTCCCACATTCATCTCTGTACTCGTCTAGTTGTACTTGCATGGGTCGAGTCATAGCTCGACCCATGCTTCAAAACTAGAATATTCATATACAGCTCCATGTAAGTTTGGTGAAACTGATGTGCTGGAGAATACATCGAAAATTTTCATTATATATATATCAATTCGAATACTCAATCTATTGGAAAGTCTTAAAATACTATAAGTTATTCTCCCTGAAGTTCAGGTGAGGAAGATGTACCATAATTTACACTTGAAAATACTGGATGGACTGCTTCCAAATCTGTACGCTGAAATAACCAGTTAGTGAGAGAGAGAAAGAGACAGTTAACATGCAAAATATCCCCACTGAAAAGCTGTAAATACATTAAAAGAAAACTTAATTTATGGTATGACTTAACAAATTTTCGAGGACAATTGAGTTTACATGTCTGAGCAAAGCTCGGACTTGTGGAGCCCAGTTGTCCAGGAACCACCCAGACCTGTCACCCCCACAACTGTGCTCTCTCGCTTAGAGTATTGTGCAGTGTTGATGGCTTCGTTCAGGGCGTGAGAAATATTAGAGGTGGAATAGATAGAGATCATTTACACACCGCATAGTGCCAATATAAAATTTAAATTACTGTGAACGTCTCAGTCCCTGAATATGGTGTCAGTGGAGCAGAAACATGATAATATACACGTGGAAAGAACGTGAGGGTCTAGTCCCAGATCTGCACACTGCCATAACATACTGAAGTGAGAGACATGGGAGGATGTGTACAATAAACCCAGCAGGGGCTCCGTAGGCCCAATAAGAGAACATTGTATCAACATCCGTAGTCCCAGGTTGTTCAACATCTTGCCAGAAGATATTAGAAACACTGCTGGGACAAGTGTAGAAGTCATCTAGAGAAAACTGGACAAGTATCTCCGCCAAGTGCCAGATGGATATGGGGTCCAGTGGGCCACCAGTAGAAACAGCCTGGCTGACCAGGCAAGTAGCAGACAAGTCTGGCCCAAGGCCGGGCTTCGGGAGTAGTAAAACTGGAAACTCATCAAAAGTATTTGAAAGGTAAATTACAGATAAACTAGCGGTTTACAAGAAGGAACTTTAGTTGCTCTCAGAAAATGCAGTCACTGACTTTTTTTGAGGGGGGGGGGGAGTTATCCTGGGTAAGTTACACTATGTGTGATAATTGTACATATGTGTACCTGCACCTAAATAAAACCATTTACTAATCCAGCCGTCCTCCAAATTCCAGCGTCTGTATTATTCGACAAATTTTCTTTATTTACATATCTGGGTGCTGGAAAATTGTCATATACAGTAGAACCTCTTTATTTGGAATTAACTGGTTCCTGAGAGTGTTCTCAATATTGAATTTTCTCAATATTGGATCAGTTTTTTCCATTGGAAATAATGTAAATTTATTAATTCGTTCCAGACCCCGAAAGTTCCTCTTCACAAACTCTTTTTAAGAACATAAGAACATAAGAAAGAAGGAACACTGCAGCAGGCCTACTGGCCCATGCGAGGCAGGTCCAAATCTCCCACCGGCTTAAGCCAATGCCCCGACCCATCCAGGTCAGGTTACATTCACTTAAGGAAGGAGCTCGGCATCTGACCTAGTAGCACAAACTAGTCAGGTCTAACTCACACCCACCCGCACCCACTCATATATTTATCTAGCCTATTTTTAAAACTACACAACGTTTTAGCCTCTATAACTGTACTCGGGAGTTTGTTCCACTCATCGACAACTCTATTACCAAACCAATGCTTTCCTATATCCTTCCTGAATCTGAATTTATCAACTTAAAGCCATTGCTGCGAGTCCTGTCAATACTAGATATTTTTAGCACGCTATTTACATCACCTTTATTTATTCCTGTTTTCCATTTATACACCTCAATCATATCCCCTAATTCTACGCCTTTCTAGAGAGTGCAGATTCAGGGCCCTCAGTCTATCCTCATAGGGAAGATTTCTGATACATGGAATCAACTTAGTCATCCTCCTTTGTACGTTTTCCAGAGCATTTATATCCATTCTGTAATAAGGTGACCAAAACTGTGCAGCATAATCTAGATGAGGCCTCACCAAGGATATATAGAGTTGAAGAACAACCTGAGGACTCCTATTATTTATGCTTCTTGATATGAAGCCAAGGATTCTGTTCGCTTTATTGCGAACACTTATGCACTGCTGTCTTGGTTTTAGATTACTGCTAACCAGAACTCCTAAATCCTTTTCGCAATCAGTAGTATTAAGATCTACATTATTTAGTTTATATGTGGCATGGTTATTGTCCTGTCCAATATTTAGAACTTTGCATTTATCTATATTAAACTGCATCTGCCACTTCTCCGACCACTGCATCAGTCTATTCAAATCTTCCTGGAGTGCTCTAATGTCCTCATTTGAATGAATTGGACGGCCTATTTTGGTGTCATCGGCAAACTTGCTTATGTCGCTATTTATTCCCTCATCTATGTCGTTTATGTAGATTGTGAACAACAAGGGGCCCAATACTGACCCCTGTGGAACACCGCTTGTGACACTTCCCACTCTGATTTCTCCCCATTTATGCAAACTCTCTGCTGCCTATTTGTCAACCATGCCTCTATCCAGGAAAAATTTCTCCTCCTATTCCGTGTGCCTTAATTTTCCTCAATAGTCTCTGATGTGGGACTCTATCAAAAGCCTTACTGAAGTCCATATACACAATATCATATTCATTACCATGATCTACCTCCTCAAACACCTTAGTGAAAAAGTTATTAAATTTGTAAGGCAGGAACGCCCTTTTGTAAAACCGTGCTGAGATTCGTTGATTAATTTATGCTTTTCAAGATGGCTGCGAATTGCCTCGGCAATTATTGATTCCATAAATTTTCCCACTATGGAGGTTAGGCTTATTGGTCTATAGTTCGAAGCTAAGGACCTGTCACCTGCTTTGAAAATAGGTATTACATTTGCCATTTTCCACTTATTTGGCACCATGCCAGTTTGCAGTGATATGTTGAAAAGATTAGCCAACGGGTTGCTAAGCTCCTCTTTACATTCCTTTAGAACCCTTGCATACAGTTCATCAGGGCCTGGGGATTTGTTAGGTTTCAATTTATCTATTTGTCTAAGGACCATGTCACTTGTGACCCTAATCGTGCATAGTTTACTATCATCCTGTTCTACATAATTAATTATTTCTGGAATATCGCTAGTATCTTCCTGTGTAAAAACTGAGAGGAAGTAAGTGTTAAACATTCTACACATTTCCTTATCACTGTCGGTGAGCTGACCTGAGTGACTTTTGAGTGGGCCTATCTTGTCCCTAATCTTACTTCTGTATACCTGAAAAAATCCTTTTGGGTTAGACTTCGATTCTCTCGCAACTTTAACCTCATAGTCTCTTTTTGCTTTTCTTATTCCTTTTTTTATTTCTCTCTTTAACTGAATATATTGATTACCTAATTGCCCCTCTCCTCTTTTGATTCGCCTATATATGCCTCTCTTTTGACCAATGAGATGTTTTAATCTATTGTTCATCCATTTAGGATCATTTTTGTTTGATCTGATTTCCCTATTAGGAACATAAGCTGTCTGAGCAGCTAGAACTATTCTCTGGAAAACGTCATATTGGCAATCACCACCTACCTGACCCACTGTCAGGTCATTCCAGTTCAGCCTACCCAGGTAATTTTTCAGTCCTATGAAATCAGCCAGGCGGAAGTCAGGGACAGAGACTTGATTTCCATTAGTAGGGTAATTCCATGATATATTAAAACTGAGTGATTTGTGATCACTTTCCCCAAGCTCATCATTAACCTCAAGATTATTAACTAGCGTTTCCCTGCTGGCAAGAACCAAGTCTAGCAGGTTATTTCCTCTAGTTGGTTCTGTCACCAACTGTTTCAAAAAACAATCCTGAATCGTATCAAGAAAGTCACTTGACTCTAAATTTCCTGTCAAATTGCTCCAGTCAATTTGTCTAAAGTTGAAATCTCCCATTAGCACAACATTTTCATGTGTAGATGCCTTACGAATTTCATCCCATAGAAGTTTACTGCACTCCCTATCAAGATTTGGGGCCTGTAAATCACACCCAAAATAAGTTTTACACGGCCCTCAAGAAGCTGTAACCAAAGAGATTCAGTGGCTGACGCTTCTAATTTTATATCTTGTCTAACACAACACTTTAAATTGTCTCTGACGTACATCGCTACTCCACCACCCTTCCTGTTGACCCTATCAGTGTGGAATAATTTATAGCCTTGTATGTGACATTCAGAAGGCAACTCTCTATCTTTCAGATTGAGCCAGGTCTCTGTTATAGCAATAATATCTATGTTTCCTGCACTTGCAATTAATCTTAGCTCATCTATCTTATTTCTTACACTCCTGCTATTAGTATAGTAAACCTTAAGGGAGCTAGTCTCTTGTTTCCCCCTGCTGTCTCCCTTTGTTTGCTGTCCTGATCCATTGCCCTTATTTGTAACTTTATGATGAATGTCTTTTATACACTTACTGTTTTCAGCCCTAGTGTTGCAAACTGACTGTTCCCCACACACACCCATACCTCTATCATCTATCAGTTTAAAATACTAGGCATGTCAGCAATGGCCCTCTCAATCGAGTTGGCAAGTGCTTCCACCCCTGTCCCAGAGAGATGTACCCCATCCCTTGCATACATATCATGTTTGCCATAAAAGTTGTCCCAGTTGTCAATGAATGGGATTGCAAGTTCCTTGCAGTATCTGTCTAGCCAGCAATTTGCACCAATTGCCCTAGACAACCATTCATTTCCCACTCCCCTTCTAGGCAAGATGCTACATATGATTGGGACCCCTCCCTTGGACTTAATTAGCTCTATAGCTGACCTGTACTTATCTAGCAACTCTTCTCTCCTACCCTTCCCAATATCATTTCCACCAGCACTGAGACAGATAATGGGCTTGTTCCCATTACCTGACATGATATTATCTAACCTGTTGACTATGTCTCCAACACCAGCTCCAGGGAAGCACACCCTCTCTCTCGCCCTCTTATTCCTATTACAGAAAGCACGGTCCATATATCTTACCTGCGAGTCACCTACCACAAGAATTTGCTTACCTCTATTAGCAGGGGAAGTAGTACCTTTACCTTCACTGGCCTCTGGAGTACACTCATCCTGAAGAACAGAGAAGCGATTTCCTACCTTCAAATCTTCTCTCTTAACTTTCCTTATTTTGATGTTCCTGCCATTACTGTGAACCACTTGCCACTTGTTGAATAACAAGAGGCCAGAAAGCAGCGTCGTGCCCACCATAGTCACATTTGCCAATATCAGTGTACTTTTTTCCTTATTTTTTTTCTAATACTGGATTTTACGAATAGAGGTGCAACCGAATACAAAGGTTCTACTGTATCTTGATGTGTGTTGCTGTGCGTCCGGGTTCGATTTCCGTAAAGTGGAAATATTAGTTGTCCATGTTCACCCATCAGTAAAATAGGTACCACCTAGGTATTAGTGGACTGGTGTGGGTCGCATCTTGGGACAAAATTGACCTAATTTGCCCGAAATACTCAGCATAACAAGGGGCTTTCTATATAGTAGTATGTCACTGATGTCAGCTATGACTGTATACCTTGTACATGTACTTGTAGAAATAAAGATATTATTATTATTATTATTATTATTATTATTATTATTATTATAAATATGAGTGTTTGGCATGTGGCAGCCCGGCGCGTATTGTAAAATATAGAGCGAGTATTTTCACACCAGACGTAAACAAAGTTAGAAGCTGGGATGAATCACTAGGGGTGTGGTGCCTGTGCTGGAATGTGTCTAGATAGTACCAACAGCCAGACTGATCACTCCATCAACCCTGAGACCTGGCCGCGGTGGTGATAACAAATCTACAGGTAAGTCGTTACGCCCTCTCAAGTTCTCATTAATTTACACTTACCAGGATTGAACTCGAGCAGCCACTTTTATGACCGTCATGCAGGTGTCAGTACGTGAAGACCCTCCCTTTTATTTCCGGTATTAATCTTCTTCGGTCTACCTACCTACCTGGAGGTTATTCAGGGGGTCAACGCCCCCGCGGCCCGGTCCATGACCAGGCCTTCCGGTGAATCAAGGCCTGATCAACTAGGCTGTTACTGCGGGCCGCACGTAGTCCAACGTACGAAGCACAGCCCGGGTGATACGGCATTGACTTTAGGTATGTGTCCAGCTCCCTCTTGAAGGCAGCCAGAGAACTATTGGTAATTCCCCTTATGGCTGGTGGGAGGCTGCTGAACCTCCACCAAGATACTAGGGTGTTCGTGGCTCAATAAGTAGCGACCTCAGCTCACACACTCAGGAACCAGGGATCGATCTCCGGAAATGTTGGGCATGTTTCTAATACCTGGTGCCCCTATTCTAGCAGCAAGTAGGTACCTGGGTGTTAGTCGAGGGTTGTGGATCTCATCTTGGGGGACAAATTAAAGGACCTCAGTGTAACTCATACTTTGACGAGAGTGACTTGGGTTATCCTGGGTTACTAACCCTCCTGGTTAATAATACGAAGAAAATCTTCGTATTCTTCTTGTCACACGAGTTGAACAGATTCCCGTTAAACGCTGTGCACTCTGGAAGAAATATTCATCTTTTTAGTGTCTCACGAGCATGTGAGATGACGGGTAAATGTCTGTTTGTCTGTCTGTCTCTGTCTGTCTGTCTCTTTGTTTTGATGTATGCGTAAACTGTTTGATTTTTTACTACAGGAGAACAGAAAAAGGGAGAATGCGGAGGGAGGGAAGACAGGTAGAGGGAGAGGTGTGGAGGGAGGGAGGGAAGCCAGATAGAGGGAGGGTGTGGGAGGAGGGAGGGAAGACAGGTAGAGGGAGAGGTGTGGAGGGAGGGAGGAAGCCAGATAGAGGGTGGGTGTGGAGGGAGGGAGGGAAGACAGGTAGAGGGAGGGGTGTGGAGGGAGGGAGGGAACACAGGTAGAGGGAGAGGTGTGGAGGGAGGGAGGGAAGACAGGTAGAGGGAGAGTGTGGAGGGAGGGAGGGAGGAAGCCAGATAGAGGGAGGGTGTGGAGGGAGGGAGGGAGACAGGTAGAGGGAGGGTGTGGAGGGAGGGAGGGAACACAGGTAGAGGGAGAGGTGTGAAGGGAGGAGGGAGACAGGTAGAGGGAGGGTGTGGAGGGAGGAAGGGAACACAGGTAGAGGGAGAGGTGTGGAGGGAGGGAGGGAACACAGGTAGAGGTGTGGAAGGAGGGAGGGAACACAGGTAGAGGGAGGGGTGTGGAGGGAGGGAGGAAAACAGGTAGAGGAAGGGGTGTGGAGGGAGGAAGGAAACACAGGTAGAGGGAGAGGTGTGGAGGGAGGGAGGGAAGACAGGTAGAGGGAGGGAGGGAGACAGGTAGAGGAGAGGTGTGGAGGGAGGGAGGGTTAGGAGGGAGGGAGGGAACACAGGTAGAGGGAGGGTGTGGAGGGAGGGAGGGAAGACAGGTAGAGGAGGGAGGGAGACAGGTAGAGGGAGAGGTGTGGAGGGAGGGAGGGAAGACAGGTAGAGGGAGGGAGGGAGACAGGTAGAGGGAGAGGTGTGGAGGGAGGAGGGAAGACAGGTAGAGGGAGAGGTGTGGAGGGAGGGAGGGAAGACAGGTAGAGGGAGGGTGTGGAGGGAGGGAGGGAGACAGGTAGAGGGAGGGAAGACAGGTAGAGGGAGGGAGGGGAGACAGGTAGAGGGAGGGAGGGAGACAGGTAGAGGGAGGGAGGGGAGACAGGTAGAGGGAGGGGTGGAGGAGGGAGGGGAGACAGGTAGAGGGAGGGAGGGGAGACAGGTAGAGGGAGGGTGTGGAGGGAGGGAGGGGAGACAGGTAGAGGGAGGGGTGAGGAGGGAGGAGGGAACACAGGTAAAGGGATGGGTGCGGAGGGAGGGAGGGGAGACAGGTAGAGGGAGGGGTGCGGAGGGAGGGAGGGAGACAGGTGAGGAGAGGTGTAGAGGGAGGGGTGAGAGGGAGGGAGGGGAGACAGGTAGGGAGGGGTGTGGAGGAGGGAGGGAGACAGGTAGAGGGAGGGGTGGGAGGGAGGAGGGAGACAGGTAGAGGGAGGGGTGTGGAGGGAGGGAGGGAGACAGGTAGAGGGAGGGGTGTGGAGGGAGGAGGGAGACAGGTAGAGGGAGGGGTGTGGAGGGAGGGAGGGAGACAGGTAGAGGGAGGGTGTGGAGGGAGGGAGGGAGACAGGTAGAGGGAGGGAGGGAGACAGGTAGAGGAGGTGTGGAGGGATGGAGGGAGACAGGTAGAGGAGGGTGTTGACGGAGGGAGGGAAGACAGGTAGAGGGAGGGTGTGGAGGGAGGGAGGGAGACAGGTAGAGGGAGGGTGTTGAGGAGGGAGGAGACAGGTAGAGGAGGGGTGGAGGGAGGAGGAGACAGTTAGAGGAGGGAGGGAGACAGGTAGAGGGGGAGAGGAGACAGGTAGAGGGAGATGTGGATGGAGGGAGGAAGACAGGTAGAGGGAGGGAGGGAGACAGGTAGAGGGTGTGGAGGGAGGGAGGAAGACAGGTAGAGGAGGGTGAGGAGGGAGGGAGGGAACACAGGTAGAGGAGAGGTGTGGAGGAGGGAGGAAGACAGGTAGAGGGAGGGAGGAGACAGGAGAGGGAGGGAGGGAGACAGGTAGAGGGAGGGGTGAGGAGGGAGGGAGGGAGACAGGTAGGAGAGGGAGGAGGGAAGACAGGTAGAGGAGGGAGGGAGACAGGTAGAGGGAGAGGTGTGGAGGAGGAGGAAAGACAGGTAGAGGAGGGAGGGGAGACAGGTAGAGGGAGAGGTGTGGAGGAGGAGGAAGACAGGTAGAGGGAGGGGTGAGGAGGGAGGAGGGAACACAGGTAGAGGTAGAGGTGTGGAGTTAGGAGGGAAGACAGGTAGAGGAGGGAGGGAGACAGGTAGAGGGGGTGAGGAGGGAGGGAGGAGACAGGTAGGGAGGTGTGGAGGGAGGGAGGGAAGACAGGTAGAGGGAGGGGTGTGGAGGGAGGGAGGCAGACAGGTAGAGGGAGGGAGGAAGACAGGTAGAGGGAGGATTGTGGAGGGAGGGGGGAGACAGGTAGGGAGGATTGTGGAGGGAGGGAGGGAGACAGGTAGGGGAGGGTGAGGGGGGGAGGAACACAGGTAGAGGGAGGGGTGGAGGGAGGGGGAGACAGGTAGGGAGGGGTGCGGAGGGGGAGGGAGGGAGGGAGACAGGTAGAGGGAGGGTGGAGGGAGGGAGGGAGACAGGTAGAGGGAGAGGTGTGGAGGGAGGGAAGGGAGACAGGTAGAGGGAGGGGTGAGAGGAGGAGGGGAACAGGCAGGAGGTGTGGAGGGAGGGAGGGAGACAGGTGAGGAGGAGGAAGACAGGTGAGGAGGGTGTGGAGGAAGGAGGAGACAGGTAGAGGAGGGGTGTTGAGGAGGGAGGAGACAGGTGAGGGAGGAGGGAAGACAGGTGAGGGAGGGGTGGAGGAAGGGAGGAGATAGGTAGAGGAGGGTGGAGGGAGGGAGGAGACAGGTAGGGGAGGGTGCGGAGGAGGGAGGGAGACAGGTAGGGGAGGGTGTGGAGGGAGGGAGGGAGACAGGTAGAGGGAGGGGTGTGAGGAGGGAGGGAGACAGGAGAGGAGGGTGGAGGGAGGGAAGACAGGTAGAGGGAGGGTGTGGAGGGAGGGAGGGAGACAGGTAGAGGGAGGGGGGGAGGGAGGAAGACAGGTAGAGGGAGGGTGTGGAGGGAGGGAGGAGAGACAGGAGGGGAGGGTGTGGAGGGAGGGAGGGAGACAGGTAGAGGAGAGGTGTGGAGGGAGGGAGGGAAGACAGGTAGAGGGAGGAGGGAGACAGGTAGAGGGAGAGGGAGGGGTGTGGAGGGAGGGAGGGGAGACAGGTAGAGGGAGAGGTGTGGAGGGAGGGAGGGAAGACAGGTAGAGGGAGGGGTGTGGAGGGAGGGAGGGGAGACAGGTAGAGGGAGGGGTGAGGAGGGAGGGAGGGAAGACAGGTAGAGGGAGGGGTGTGGAGGGAGGGAGGGGAGACAGGTAGAGGGAGGGGTGAGGAGGGAGGGAGGCAGCAAGGTGGATGATGGTCCACAGTGGCCTGGCTCACCAGTTGTCTTGTGTACCGCCTCAGTGAGTGACGTGTTACTCTCCACCACTACTCTAACCTGCTACCTAACACCTCACCAGCCTCGTACCTGCTACCTTATACTTCACTATCTTGATACCTGCTACCTAACACCTCACCAGCCTCGTACCTGCTACCTTATACTTCACTAGCTTGATACCTGCTACCTAACACCTCACCAGCCTCGTACCTGCTACCTTATACTTCACTATCTTGATACCTGCTACCTAACACCTCACCAGCCTCGTACCTGCTACCTTATACTTCACTAGCTTGATACCTGCTACCTAACACCTCACCAGCCTCGTACCTGCTACCTTATACTTCACTATCTTGATACCTGCTACCTAGCACCTCACCAGCCTCGTACCTGCTACTTTATACTTCACTATCTTGATACCTGCTACCTAACACCTCACCAGCCTCGTACCTGCTACTTTATACTTCACTATCTTGATACCTGCTACCTAACACCTCACCAGCCTCGTACCTGCTACTTTATACTTCACTATCTTGATACCTGCTACCTTATACTTTGCTATCTTGATACCTGCTACCTAACACCTCACTATCTTGATACCTGCTACCTTATACTTCACTATCTTGGTACCTGCTACCTTATACTTCACTATCTTGATACCTGCTACCTTATACTTCACTATCATGATACCTGCTACCTTATACTTCACTATCTTGATACCTGCTACCTTATACTTCACTATCTTGATACCTGCTACCTTATACTTCACTATCTTGGTACCTGCTACCTTATACTTCACTATCTTGGTACCTGCTACCTTATACTTCACTATCTTGATACCTGCTACCTTATACTTCACTATCTTGGTACCTGCTACCTTATACTTCACTATCTTGGTACCTGCTACCTTATACTTCACTATCTTGATACCTGTTACCTTATACTTCACTATCTTGGTACCTGCTTCCATATACCTCAGTACCTGCTACCTTATACCTCACTATCTTGGTACCTGCTACCTTATACCTCACTTAGTACTTTCTACCTTATACCTCACTTAGTACCTGCTACCTTATACTTCACTATCTTGGTACCTGCTGCTTATACTTCATCTTAGTACCTGCTACTTTATACCTCACGCACCCCACTATCTTGGTACCTGCTAGCTTATATATACACACCTAACTATTTTGGTATCTGCTGCCTTATACCTCACCCCATACACACTTTATAATCTTGGTACCTGTTACCATATACCTCACCCCATACACACCCCATCTTGGTACCTGCTACCTTATATCTAACCACACACACACACCTCTGTTGAAACACTCTCTCAGTTCAGGATTCGAACCTGCGCACTCTACATCAATGTACACAGTACTTTTGCCACAGTCAGACCCCAGATAAGTATGGGCACCTAGCCTGGGTATGGGAATACACCGCATATCTTCGACTAGGCGCCCATACTTATCTGGTTGTGTGGCAAAAGTACTGTGTTTTTTAATATAGATTGCACAGGTTCGAATCCTGTTCTGGATTGAGAGATAATGTTTATAAATAATTCCGCTCGTTTGTGAAGTGTTGCTCACACCTCTGTATCCTGGTACCTGATACCTTATATTCTGCCTCACACTTCTCTACCTTGGTACCTGTTACTTTATACTCTTCCTGGTACTTTATACTCTGCCTCACTTCTGTACCCTGATACCTGATACTTTATACTCTGCCTCACACCCTTGTACCTTATACTCTGCCTCACACCCTTGTACCTTATACTCTGCCTCACACCCTTGTACCTTATACTCTGCCTCACACCCTTGTACCTTATACTCTGCCTCACCTCTGTACCATGGTACCTGATACCTTATACCCTCATTCCCCCGCCCGACACCCTCACCTCCCCCGCCCCACACCCCGCCCCACTCCCTCATTCCCTGCCCCACACCCTCATTTCCCGCCCCACACCCTCACACCACCATCCCACACCATCACAACCCAGCCCCACACCCTCACACCCCAGCCTCACAGCACCGCCCCACACCCTCATAACCCGCCCAACACCCTCACACCCCACCCCACACCCTCACACCTCGCTTCACACCCTCACACCCCAACCCACACCCTCTCAGCCCGCCCCACACACTCATAACCCGCCGAACACCCTCACACCCCACCCCATACCCTCACAGCCCCGCCCCACACCCTCACTCCCCAGCCCGACATCCTCACAGCCCCGCCCCACACTCACACCCTCAGCCCCACACCCTCATAACCCGCCCCACACCCTCATAACCAGCCCAATACCCTCACACCTCGCCCCACACCCTCACACCTCGCCCCCACATCTCACACCTCGCCCCACATCCTCACACCCCGCCCCACACTCCACCCTCAGCCCCACACCTCACACCCCAGCCTCACATCCCGCCCCACATCCTCATAACCCACCCAACGCCATCAAACCTCGCCCCACACCCTCACACCCCATCCCCACACCCTCACAGCCCCGCCCGCACCGTCATAACCCGCCCAACACCCTCACACCCTCACATCCCAGCCCCACACCCTCACATCCCAGCCCCACACCCTCACACCTCTGCCTCACATCCCAGCCCCACACCCTCACACCTCTGCCTCACACCCCTGCCCCACACCCTCACACCTCTGCCTCACATCCCAGCCCCACACCCTCGCATCCCAGCCCCACACCGTAACACCCCCCCTCCCCTGCCACCTCCACCTGGCCTCACTCCAGCAAGTCTGTTCAGTAATATCCCGTTATCCCTCAGTTTATAGGTCTCCCCGTCAGGGATACACTTTCTGCAACCTCTTCCCTCTCAATTGATTAATGTGTGTGTTTGTATGTGCAGGTAGTGTGGTCGTTACAACAACCACCACTTCTCTCATAGTGACCACGACGGCACATGTAAGTTCTCCGTCTCCACTACTCTTATATTGTATAATACTCTGTCGTATATCCTATAATACTGTCGTATATCCTATAATACTGTCGTATATCCTATAATACTGTCGTATATCCTATAATACTGTCGTATATCCTATAATACTGTCGTATATCCTATAACTGTCGTATATCCTATAATACTGTCGTATATCCTATAACTGTCGTATATCCTATAATACTGTCGTATATCCTATAATACTGTCGTATATAATATAATACTGTCGTATATCCTATAATACTGTCGTATATCCTATAATACTGTCGTATATCCTATAACTGTCGTATATCCTATAATACTGTCGTATATCCTATAATACTGTCGTATATCCTATAATACTGTCGTATATCCTATAATACTGTCGTATATAATATAATACTGTCGTATATTCTATAATACTGTCGTATATCCTATAATACTGTCGTATATCCTATAATACTGTCGTATATCCTATAATACTGTCGTATATAATATAATACTGTCGTATATCCTATAATACTGTCGTATATCATATAATACTGTCGTATATCCTATAATACTGTCTATCCTATAATACTGTCGTATATCCTATAATACTGTCGTATATCCTATAATACTGTCGTATATAATATAATACTGTCGTATATCCTATAATACTGTCGTATATTCTATAAACATTTTAAACACACTGGACGTCTCCCATGGAGGTAGGATAACCTCTCCCCCACATAAAAAAGAAACTCATTCACCGTCATTCAGTCAGTCTTTCCAGAGATGTATAGACATCAGAGTTCAGATGCCCTTCCAAAGTGCAACATCCTCCCCCCCCCCATCACTCAGGCCGGGTAACCAGTTTCCCTGAACGCCATCATAAATGCTGCCGTGTTCATACTCCAACAGCACGTCATGTCATAAAAAGCACGCGTGTCCACTCATTCCGACGTAACCTGGACAGCCCATATGCCTCCTCTTCCTTCCTTCCACTTTCGGTTTTATGTACTCTCTTAATCGTCCTATTTTTTTTGCTCCATTCTCTGTAAGTGCCCAAACCACCTCGACAATTCTTCATCAGTTGTCTGATTTATATTTCTGATAACGCCGCACCTTGTAATCTCCATGCCCTGAATTCTCTGCCTAATATTCACACCACACCTCGCCCTCAAGACACACTTCCTCCTTCCGATAACACTTTAAAAAGTGTACTACTATACTCTTGTACATTCCTCGTTTAGTATCCATGGATAAAGTTAGTTTAGTATCCATGGATAAAGTTAGGTTAGTAACCATGGATAAAGTTAGGTTATGTTAAGTAAAATGACACAAATGCAACTAATGTGACATTTTATTGTGGAAACGTTTCGCTCTCCAGGAGCTTTGTCAAGCCGGTAACGTTAGGCTTGACAAAGCTCCTGGAGAGCGAAACGTTGCCACAATAAAATGTCACATTAGTTGCATTTATGTCCTTTTACTTAAAATATTGTCGGTAATTCTACCAATATTAATACAAAGTTAGGTTAGGTTAGTATCCATGGATAAAGTTAGGTTAGGTTAGTATCCATGGATAAAGTTAGGTTAGGTTAGTATCCATGGATAAAGTTAGGTTAGTATCCATGGATAAAGTTAGGTTAGTATCCATGGATAAAGTTAGGTTAGTATCCATGGATAAAGTTAGGTTAGGTTAGTATCCATGGATAAAGTTAGGTTAGTATCCATGGATAAAGTTAGGTTAGGTTAGTATCCATGGATAAAGTTAGGTTAGTATCCATGGATAAAGTTAGGTTAGTATCCATGGATAAAGTTAGGTTAGTATCCATGGATAAAGTTAGGTTAGTATCCATGGATAAAGTTAGGTTAGTATCCATGGATAAAGTTAGGTTAGTATCCATGGATAAAGTTAGGTTAGTATCCATGGATAAAGTTAGGTTAGTATCCATGGATAAAGTTAGGTTAGGTTAGTATCCATGGATAAAGTTCTTGGTCTCCTCAGATGCCTCAATCCACCACATTTATCAAACCTCTTACATTTTATGGTTGACCTCGTCTTTCATGGAACCATTTGCCGACAGGTCCACTTCCAAATATCTGGCCTGGTGGCAAAAGCTCTCACTTCACACGGTGCGGGTCTGGGTTCGATCCCCTGCGAAGGGTTGGAAACATCGGACGTGTTTCCTTACACCGGTTGTCTATGTTCCCCATCAGTAAAATAGGTACCTGGGTGTTAGTGGACTGGTGTGGGTCGCATCCTGGGGTCAAAATTGATCTAATTTGCGGGAAATGCTCAGCATAACAAGGGACTTTCTATATAGTAGTATGTCATTGATGTCAACTAGGACTGTATACCATGTACATGTACTTGTAGTAAATAAAGATATTATTATTATTATTTACTCCATGCTCCTTCCTAGTCTGATATCCAGTATTTCATTGCCTAGATTTGTTCTTACTCTGCTCATGTCTCTCTTTCACATGTTCACTTTTAATTTTCTCTTACATAGATATGATTCCAAATTCTAACACCAATCTTTGCATCTATTCAGAATTAAAAAGATGAACTGTGTCCTCCCTCGTTCATACTTGTTTATCTTAACCAAGGAACAATATTACCATCCCCCTCCTTCCCAGTACCACAATCACCACCACCACCACTGCCACCACTACCACCACTACCACCACCACTACCACCACCACCACCCCTTCCACTACCCCACCACCACCACTACTACTACTACTACCACCACCACCACCACACCACCCACCACCACCACCCACAATCACCACCTACCACCACCACCACCTACCACCACCACCACCACCACCACCACCACCCCTTCCACTACCCCACCACCACCACCCCTTCCACTACCCCACCACCACCACTACTACTACTACTACCACCACCACCACAACCACCACCTACCACCACCACACCACCCACCACCACCCACAACCACCACCTACCACCACCACCACCTACCACCACCACCACCACCACCACCACCACCACCCACAACCACCACCACCACGTACCACCACCACCACCTACCACCACCACCACCCCTTCCACTACCCCACCACCACCACCCCTTCCACTACCCCACCACCACCACCCCTTCCACTACCCCACCACCACCACCCCTTCCACTACCCCACCACCACCACTACTACTACTACTACCACCACCACAACCACCACCTACCACCACCACACCACCCACCACCACCACCCACAACCACCACCTACCACCACCACCACCTACAACCACCACCACCACCACCTACAACCACCACCACCTACAACCACCACCACCACCACCTACAACCACCACCACCACCACCTACAACCACCACCACCTACCACCACCACCACCACCACCACCACAATGACAACACTCACTGCTTATTGCCTCTTGATGCCTCACTTCCTCTTGTACCTCTGTATTTCTCTCTCTTGTTGCACCCTCTCCCCTCCCTCACTCTCCCGTGTTGCACCCTCTCCCCCCTCACTTCCCTTGTTGCACCCTCTCCCCTCCCTCACTCTCCCGTGTTGCACCCTCTCCCCTCCCTCACTCTCCCTTGTTGCACCCTCTCCCCTCCCTCACTCTCCCGTGTTGCACCCTCTCCCCTCCCTCACTCTCCCTTGTTGCACCCTCTCCCTCCTCACTCTCCCGTGTTGCACCCTCTCCTCCTCACTCTCCCTTGTTGCACCCTCTCCTCCTCACTCTCCCGTGTTGCACCCTCTCCCCTCCTCACTCTCCCTTGTTGCACCCTCCTCCCCCTCACTCTCCCTTGTTGCACCCTCTCCTCCCTCACTCTCCCTTGTTGCACCTCTCCCTCCCTCACTCTCCCTTGTTGCACCCTCTCCCCTCCCTCACTCTCCCGTGTTGCACCCTCTCCTCCTCACTCTCCCTTGTTGCACCCTCTCCTCCTCACTCTCCCGTGTTGCACCCTCTCCTCCCTCACTCTCCCGTGTTGCACCCTCTCCCCCTCCCTCACTCTTCCACTCTTTCCTTTCCTCCTTCACTCTCTTAGTTTCCTAACCATGTTCATCTCTCCTATCATATTTCACTATCCTCCCTCACTACCCAGATCTCTACTGCTGCATCTCCCTCACTATCCTCCCTCACTACTCAGATCTCTACTGCTGCATCTCCCTCACTATCCTCCCTCACTACCCAGATCTCTACTGCTGCATCTCCCTCACTATCCTCCCTCACTACTCAGATCTCTACTGCTGCATCTCCCTCACTATCCTCCCTCACTACCCAGATCTCTACTGTTGCATCTCCCTCACTATCCTCCCTCACTACCCAGATCTCTACTGCTGCATCTCCCTCACTGTCCTCCCTCACTACCCAGATCTCTACTGCTGCATCTCCCTCACTGTCCTCCCTCACTACCCAGATCTCTACTGCTGCATCTCCCTCACTGTCCTCCCTCACTACCCAGATCTCTACTGCTGCATCTCCCTCACTACCCAGATCTCTACTGCTGCATCTCCCTCACTATCCTCCCTCACTACCCAGATCTCTACTGTTGCATCTCCCTCACTGTCCTCCCTCACTACCCAGATCTCTACTGTTGCATCTCCCTCACTGTCCTCCCTCACTACCCAGATCTCTACTGCTGCATCTCCCTCACTGACTCACCGTCATCCTCACTCACTCACCCTCCATCCCACCCACTCACCCTCCATCCCACCCACTCACCCTCCATCCCACCCACTCACCCTCCATCCCACCCACTCACCCTCCATCCCACCCACTCACCCTCCATCCCACCCATTCACCCTCCATCCCACCCACTCACCCTCCATCCCACCCACTCATCCTCCATCCCACCCACTCACCCTCCATCCCACCCACTCACCCTCCATCCCACCCACTCACCCTTCCCGACTACAACCCCTCTAGAAGTATCACTGCACCTGACGATTTCGAGGTTTTCCTTACCCTAGTAGGCCAACCTGTAGTAGGCCGCTTGTTTAACTAGGCTATTGTTGCTTGCGACCCAACGGTCCCCACATCCATCACAACCTGGTTGATGTGGCACTTGGCGGAGGTAGTGGAGCAGTTTCCTCTTAAAAAGTTCTTCACTTGTTCTAGGAATATTGTGGTACCTGGTGGTAGCAAGAGTCTTGGACCACGACTGTTGATACAGTGCTGCCTCATCTTGACACAGTCTCCCTACTTTTCACTGACTTTATCTTATACTTCCTCCCATATCTCTCATTCTAGCACATTATAGGAACCAGGCCCTTCAACATCATCCATGTATACAATTATCATGTATCTCTTCGTCACTCCACACAATCCACTCCAAGTATTTTGAGTCATTTTGAAAGTTTAATAATGTGTAAGTAGGCAGTAAAGTGTATGTGGTTGTGGCAGCGCTGTCATCTTGTGTGTCTTCAACGATGCTGTGAGAACAATAATGTTTCCTGACAACACAAGTATTATCATGTGTCACTCTTCCTCTTATGAAGCTTCTCATTGTTAGCCCTTGTATTTTTATCTTCTTATTATATATATAAATAATAGATCTTTTAATATTACTCTACCTCCCTCCAGGAAGACCCTTCCCCCCGCCCTCAGTCTTGTATATCTTCCCTCCTGGTAGCTAGCCAGCTACCTCTAACTCCACTTGTGCTACATAAATGTGATGAACCTTCACAAAACAGTATCAATAATAATAATATAATATGTTTATTTACTACAAGTACATGTACAAGGTATACAGGCCTGGTTGACATCAATGACATACTACTATATAGAAAGCCGCTTGTTATGCTGAGCATTTCCCGCAAATTAAGTCAGTTTTGTCCCAGGATGCGACCCACACCAGTCCACTAACACCCAGGTACCTATTTTATACTGATGGGTGAACATGGACAGCAGGTGTCTTATGTTTTCCAGCCGTACCGGAGATTCGAACTCCGGACCTCAGTGCGTGAGCCGAGTGCGCTAGCGCTCCAGCTACGGGGTATATGAAGGCTGCCTCGATAATATCACTCCTCCCGAGTACCAAATACTACACAGAACAGTATTAACTTAACTTAAATACAACTACAACTGTATACTAACATCAACTGCCTCCTAGCATGCATTAGGGGGATTACCAATAGACCTCTGGCTGTCTTCAAGAAGACACTGGACAGGCACGTAAAGTCAGTACCTGACCAGCCGGGCTGTGGTTCGTACGTCAGTTAGAGTGCGGCCGGCAGTAACAGCCTGGTTGATCAGACTCTAATCCACCATGAGGCCTGGTCTCAGACCGAGCCGCGGGGGCGTTGACCCCCGAAACTCTCCAGGTAAACTCCAGGTAACAAAACACTTCAGTTTAATAGATTTCCTAAAAATATATAAAAAATTATTATTATTATTATTATTATTATTATTATTATTATTATTATTATTATTATTATTAATGTATCTGAAAAGGCGACCCACCTGTTTTTTTTTTTACCTTCGTCCAACTTTTCGTTTTAATTTGGCTCAAAACTCTAGAACTCGTCATCCAATCAGCTTCAAGTTTCAATGCTGGTGTATGGCAACTGGTACCAAATTCTTGGAACAGTTAGCAGGCACAAGTGTCCTCTGATCAAAGTTGCAGAATCCAGCCGCAACTTAACGTTCAGGAACTTAATGTTCAGGAAAGATGCCTCATGATTCCACGACAGTGGACAATGAAATTATAGTGTACGGATGTGAACATCAGGCAGACAAACACGGACACAGACACACATACACATACAGACACAGACACACACACACAGATATATACAGACACACACACACAGACATATACAGACACAGACACACACAGACAGACACAGACACACACAGACAGACACAGACACACACAAAGAGACACAGACACACACAAAGAGACACAGACACAGACACACACAAAGAGACACAGACACACACAAAGAGACACAGACACAGACACACACAGGCACACAGACACAGACACACACAGACACATACACACACAGACACATACACACACAGACACATACACACACAGACACATACACAGACACATACACACACAGACACATACACACAGAGACAGACACAGACGCACACACACACACAGACACATGCAGACAAAAATGGACAGACACACACACACACACACACAGACACACACACACCCACACACACACACACACTCTGGGAAGACAGTACAGAGTGGGAAACCAACAAGGAATATAACAAGTGTTGGATGACATACACACAACTGAGGAGGAGGTGAAGAAGTTGCTCAATGACCTTGATACCTCAAAGGCGATGGGACCGGACAACATCTCCCTGTGGGTCCTTAGAGAGGGAGCAGAGATGCTGTGTGTGCCACTAACAACGATCTTCAACACATCACTCGAAACAGGGCAACTACCTGAGTTATGGAAGAAGGCAAATGAAGTTCCCATTTTTAAAAAGGAGACAGACACGAGGCACTTAACTATAGACCAGTGTCACTGACGTGTATAGTATGCAAAGTCATGGAGAAGATTATCAGGAGGAGAGTGGTGGAGCACCTGGAACGGAACAGGATTATAAACGACAACCAGAACGGATTTATGGAAGGCAAATCCTGTGTCACAAACCTTCTGGAGTTCTATGACAAAGTAACAGAAGTAAGACACGAGAGAGAGGGGTGGGTTGATTGCATTTTCTTGGACTACAGGAAGGCCTTCGACACGGTTCCTCATAAGGGATTAGTGCAGAAGTTAGAGGATCAGGCGTGTATAACAGGAAGGGCACTGCAATGGATCAGAGAATACCTGACAGGGAGGCAACAGCGAGTCATGGTACGTGATGAGGTATCACAGTGGGCGCCTGTGACGAGCGGGGTCCCACAGGGGTCAGTCCTAAGACTGAAAGGTTAAGGGAAATCGGCCTGACAACACTGGAGGACAGGAGGGTTAGGGGAGACATGATAACGACATACAAAATACTGCGGGGAATAGACAAGGTGGATAGAGACAGGATGTTCCAGAGAGGACACAGAAACAAGGGGTCACAATTGGAAGTTAAAGACTCAGATGAGTCAAAGGGATGTTAGGAAATATTTCTTCAGCCATAGAGTAGTCAGGAAGTGGAATAGTCTAGCAAGTGATGTAGTGGAGGCAGAAACCATACATAGCTTTAAGACGAGGTATGATAAAGCTCATGGAGCAGGGAGAGAGAGGACCTAGTAGCAATCAGTGAAGAGGCGGGGCCAGGAGCTAAGTATCGACCCCTGCAACCACAATTAGGTGAGTACACACACGCACACACACACGAACACACACACACACACACACACACACACACACACACACATACACACACACGGAAAAGATTATCAGGACAATGGTGGAACACCTGGAACGGAACAAGTTTATAAACGACAACCAGCACAGATTCAGGGAAGGCAAATCCTGTGTCACAAACCTACTGCAGTTTATTGACGAGGTAACGGAAGTAAGACACGAGAGAGAGGGGTGGGTAGATTGCATTTTCTTGTACTGCAAGAAGGCCTTCGACACAGTTCCTCACAAGAGATTAGTGCAAAAACTTGAGGATCAGGCACGAATAACAGGAAAGCACTGCAATGGATCAGAGAATACCTGACAGGGAGGCAACAACGAGTCATGGTACGTGACGAGGTATCACAGTGGACTATGAATCACAATTAGGCGAGTACCACACACACACACAAAGCTTGTGGAGCAGGGAGAGAGTGAACCTAGTAGCGGCCAACGAAGAGATGGGGCCAGGAGCTATGAATTGACCCCTGTAACCACAAATAGTTGAGTACACATATACGCGAATATGTATGATAGTGCTCATTCAGCCGGGAGAGAGAAACTAGTAGAGGTGGAGTTACTATCACGTGGGAATTACCATCTCTCGGGATAGCCTATCCCATACACAGGAGGGGAATGTTTACGACGATGTGTGGTGGATGAACGCAGAGAGACCACCAGGAACATTATAGAGAGGAGGCAGAGGGAAGGGTGGAGCAAGATACAGATGAATATTATAAGATAACCAACACCTCCTCCCACACATACTACAACTTGCTTATTCTTTTTCCTCATATTCTTTACATATTTATGGTCTTTTCCATGTAGGGAATAAACACGCTGTTAGCCCACCCTTGCAGCACTATTGCATCCTCTTAGGTGTATATACATATATGTATATATATATATATATATATATATATATATATATATATATATATATATATATATATATATTATATATATATTATATATATATATATACATATATATATACACCTAGGAGGTGTGAGCACAGCTCACACCTCTACAACAATAATTGTCATCAAAGATTTGTTAAGTTATACCATGAATTAAGGAAAGATCGTAGACTTCACCTTACTAAACGGATAAAGCAAATGCGATAGTAATTATGGACAAGGTAGATTATAGTGGGAAAATAAACATGTTATTAGAAGACTTAGTTGCCCCTTAAAGGGGCTTCAAAGCGTTCCCAGTGGCCGAGATGCGTACACGAACAATGGAAGTTGTGGTGTAGGGTTTTCAGGTCAGTAATGTCAGTGTCAGTATGCTCGTACAATAGTATTCCAACCATGGTAAAACACTTCAGAATCATTGTAAGTCTAAGACCATACAGTGGTGCGTTGTTTTATATTTTTATATATAGTGTATAACAAAGTATACATCACATCAACATTGGTCTGCTACTATATCTTATAGTTACACATGCGAGTTCACGTGTCACATGTATTGCAACTATACATACACTCATGAATATCTATACATTTCTGTACATAAACACATATATGCATATCCATACATAAACATGCAGTACATCCATGTGTAATACACATATATACACATACAAATAAAGATATATAATGAATATACAGTATGCATACAGCTGAGGCATCACTAGACAGTTAATGAGTACTGACCAATTTATGGTGGACAAGGATGTCCTCAAGTACCCCGGAATAGATCAGTTATTCACACAGTTCCCAGCACCAGATTCCATCTGGACGAAAGTCACTGACATCTGGAAACTCAACTATTTAATGACAAAGGTTGCCTTCCTCCTCTTCACAGAGCTTACGTGTAGAAAAAGCAGAGCTGGGAGGCTCGCCTGCGGTTGTACGCATCTGTGAGGTGATGGTACAAGCTGGTTGTGTTAGGTAAGAGGACACAAGTGCACCTAATGCTATATTTTATTGTGGCAACGTTTCGCTCTCCAGGAACTTTGTCAGTAAAATGTCGCATTAGTTGCATGTGTGTCCTTTTACCTAACATATTATTGGTAATTCTGCCAACATTAATACAAGCTGATTGTGAGTCACCATGTCACACAATCTAGTGAAGGGTTTGAGGTTTTATCTTGCCCTTACACACAGCTTTCTGACTACAAAAAATCATAATGTTTGATACTAATGCTTTGAGGTCTGTAGGAATGTGTGTTTTCTCGTCTTCCAGAGCTGATATACTTCAGCAGGATGTTTTAACAGTGGAGAGGGGATGCCCACTTGTAGCTCCACCTCCGGCCAATTACAGGCAGACCTGTAGTTCTTTATCAGTGTTATCATGACATGATCCCTATGTGGGAAGGTGTCCAGACAAATGAAATACGAAAGCTTTTGTTCTGAGCAATTTTCAGGTCATTTTTAATGTTTATTATGATGTTCCTGGTATATATTTTGTAAGATTCTCAGATGTTTGAATAACGTACTAGGAGTCGCAGGAAGTTAATCGTCCGGCTTCAGCGCAGCTACCACTGTTAGTGTTGAACTGAGCCAGTTATTCAGTGTGTTGCTACTAGTCTTAAAGACACTTGTTACTTTCGTGTGTTTCTCATGCTGATGCAGTTCGGTCTGTAACACTGGTCAACAACCATAATGCTTCCCAGACCAGAGTAACAATTTCCAACTAATTTTAGGTCACTGATAATGAATATCATGGTTAAAATTGTTTGTTAGCTCTACTTTTCAATATACACCTACATGTCACAACAGGTTGCAACAGGCTTGCGGCAGTGTTTGTTACCACACTCACAGTCTCACTGACCATCATTATTGTTCCAGAAGTCATACAAGGAGGTTGAGCTCTCCAAGTTTATATTTTGAGGTGAAAGGTTGTTGCTCTTGTGATGGTCTTGCAGGGCGGACACACAAGTTCTGTTGCTTTCTATGTGAATGGTACAGCCGTGCAAGAGGTTCCCACTATAATAATAATAATAATAATAATAATAATAATAATAATAATAATAGTTTATTGTGACATGATACAAAGACGTACAATGGGTTATAAGAATGGGGTGTACATGCCAAAAAACCCTAATATGCAAAGCATTGTGGGTAAACTTAAAATTAACTTATAACTAAATGATAAAAAGTATAGTAAACAATTTACAATATAAGTATAGTTGAGTATTTAAGCTGTGAAATTTGAACATAATTTGAACATAACAATTTTGAAACATAGTTTTAAAATTTTGAAGCATTACAGTTTTATAATATGTCAACATAATAATTTATTATTTGTAGTAATGCAATTTATTAAATCAGATCAAACAAATCAAATTAATTATTTGTGTTGCAATAACAGTTTATATGGTTATTAAATGAGTTACAAGGAGCACAAGAGTACATGAGAATGGATTACTTTATATGGTAATCCTGTAGGAACAAAGTTAGGTTAGGTTGTATTAATTATAACAGGTTTATATATTTGTGAGATATAAGTTTCAACATTTGCATTAGATTATGTTTGAGAAATTATTATTCTTTGAGCAATTATGTAAGTGGTTTTGAGGCTAGGGGAGTAACATAGTGAATAATGGTATTTTGAGGCAGCAGAAAGTGATTTATTAACTTTGTAGGTAATGTTGGGTATTTAGTTTTGGGTGAGTAGGTGTTTTTTTTTAGCAGTTTTTTGAATTGATGTACAGACAGGGTTTCTTTGGTAATCATAGGTAATGAATTCCAAATTTTTGGGTCTTTAATGTGCATTGCGTTTTTGCATAGTGCGCGGGTGATCTGTCTTGTGTTCATGTGTCTTGTTAAGGTTGGTAAGGAGAAGTTTGAGTGGTGGGTTAATATTTGAGTTTAGTGTTCTATGTATGTAATATGCACTGTAAAAAGTATGGATGTCTTGTATGGTGAGTAAGTTTAGACTTTTGAATATTGGTGGAGTATATTGTCTGGAGTGAGAATTTGTTGGCATTCTGACTGCTGCCTTTTGTTGTGTTATTAGTGGTCTGAGATGAGTTATTGTTGTTCAGCCCCATGCGCAGATTCCATAGGTGAGGTAGGGGTAAATGAGTGAGTGATATAGGGTAAGGAGAGCTGGTTGTGGAACATAGTACCGTATCTTGGATAGTATTCCTACGGTCTTGGAGACTTTCTTGGAAATTTGTTGTATATGTGTCTGAAATTTGAGGCCACTGTCAAGGAGAGACTGGCTACCTCGTCAATCATTGGAGCCTGGGATGAACAATGTTCAACTTCCACCTCTCATTGAACCAAACAAAATGTTGCTACCACCACTACACATAAAACTGGGGCTCATGAAAAACTTTGTAAAAGCTATGGACAAATCCGGTCAGGGATTCAAGTATTTAACATCAAACTTACCCTCACTGAGCGACGCTAAGATAAGAGAGGGAGTCTTCAATGGTCCTCAGATTCGAGAGCTTCTTGAAGATGGTGACTTTGAATCAGACCTTCATGGGGAGGAGAAAGCTGCTTGGGAAGCATTCAAGTTAGTGGCGAAGGGATTCCTCGGAAACAGAAGGGAAGGTAACTATGAAGAATTGGTGGAAAACCTCATCAAGGCTTACAAGAACATGGCATGTAATATGTCACTTAAAATCCAGTTTTTGGACTCACATTTAGACTTTTTTCCAGCGAACTGTGGGGCAGTTAGTGACGAACATGGTGAAAGGTTTCACCAAGATATTTCAACCATGGAAAAATTGCACCAGGGCAAATGGGGCACAAGAATGCTTGCAGACTATTGCTGAACATTGGCAAGAGATGATTCTTCAACCCACTATAAGCGTCAAGCAAAAAGGCAGAGAGTAAGTACGGATTAGAGTTTAAAACATACTGACACATGACTCACGAAATCGTAATGACACGATTGC
This sequence comes from Cherax destructor, assembly GCA_009830355.1. Lineage (NCBI taxonomy): Eukaryota > Metazoa > Arthropoda > Malacostraca > Decapoda > Parastacidae > Cherax > Cherax destructor. Next base: position 38,180 of record WNWK01011473.1, read on the forward strand.
AAACAAACCAGTCTGGAGTTTTGAGACTCTCTAACCGCTGCTTCGAACCCCACCCGTGGTATGGTTTATACTGACACATATTGTACGTTTTAATAACATAATCAAATATTACATGTTTACCTGGAGTGAGTTCCGGGGGTCAACGCCCCCGCGGCCCGGTCCGTGACCAGGCCTCATGGTGGATCAGAGCCTGATCAACCAGGCTGCTACTGCTGGCCGCACGCAGTCCGAAGTACGAACCACAGCCCGGCTGGTCAGGTACTGACTTTAGGTGCGTGTCCAGTGCCTGTTCTTTAAACCTATAACCAATAACCATTTTTCAAGGTTATATTTGGACTCAGGACATGAAAATACAAAATAATTAACTAATCTCATTTAAGAAACACAACTTTTCAAAAATTGTTGACCAGTGTAATGTGCTGAACTGATCCATAAGTGTAAACATGGTGCCTACTGGGCAGCAAGGTGCACGGTAGCAAGGTATCTGTGTGCACTGCAGTAGTTTCTTGCACTGTCTTAGTAGGAGTGGATTCCTAGTGACCAGCGTGTATGATATCCTTACAGTAGGTAGTGAGTAGTTAGTGATATCATAGACAGACGTACTGCATTTGATAGGAATGCTCACTTTGACTAGACTACTCACATTTGCCTTCGGCCAATAAGTATGTATATAGACAGTTATAGAGGCTAAAACGTTGTGTAGTTTTAAAAATAGGCTAGATAAATATATGAGTGGGTGCGGGTGGGTGTGAGTTGGTCCTGACTAGCTTGTGCTACTAGGTCAGATGCTGTGCTCCTTCCTTAAGTGAATGTAACCTGACCTGGCTGGGTCGGGGCATTGGCTTAAGCCGGTGGGAGACTTGGACCTGCCTCGCATGGGCCAGTAGGCCTGCTGCAGTGTTCCTTCTTATGTTCTATGTGGTATGTTGCAGGGATGGAACAGAACATCCCTGAGTCGTGTTGACAACGTCGCATCCTTCATCAGCTTATCACAGAAAGTGTGTTAATTCTTTTATGAACAGTAGGAAACTTCAATTATTCCTTTGTTTATGATTGTAGTGCACATTGAATCATTATCAATTATCTTCATGGCCGGATGGATTACCTTAAGTTTGTTAAACAAACTGTGTGGGAAGTTACTCAAGTGTAGGACATAATAGTGATAGTGAGAGATGTGATGAACGTTTTGTGGAACAGCCTAACAACCTTGCATATTAGACATTGATGCCAGTATTGTTTCCTACAAGTATTCTAAGGGTTTTAGATCTGTCTTCAAGCGTGTAGTGTAGGTTATTTACAATAACAGTATTGATTTCAATTCCTAAATATGTGTATTGTTCGCAGAACTAAAGGGCAGTGTTATTGATTAGAAAGGGCGGGAGATTGTTAGTGCAGACATTGTGACATAAGACTTCGGTCTTGTCTGTGAATATGTCAAGACCACAGTCAATGCTGCTAGTTGACAAGGCGTCGTGAAGAGCTTGTAGACTTTTTGCTGGGATTTCAAAGATGCAGATATCATCTCCTTTTGTGTAGGGATGTTTGACATAAGCCTGTGCATCACAACATTAAAGATAGTGGGACTGAGTACTCCACCCTGAGGTGTGCCCACTACAAATGAGGCATTGGTAGTACTCGTGACACCTTTTTTATATAACTGTGGCTCTTCTGTTGCTCAGGTGACCTTGGATCCAAGTACTTGACCTTTTGGGGTGTGCCAGGCTCCGGCAGATGTGAACACTGTGAGCCTCATTTTGCTTGATGAAATGTGACAAAGAAACATAGCTAGTTTCTGTACCCACTGTAACTGTCATGTGTAGCAGCACACTGCTGATGTACACAATCTTACGAAGTAAAAAATAAATAATTGTTATTAGTACGAGATAGAGAATTTGAGAAAGTACTGAGACTCTAGGAACAGTTGTATGTACACAAGTGATGGGATTCAGCTTTCAAGCATTGTTAATTGAATAAATGGTGAGAAATCGGAATGGAAACTAGTCACAAGTGGCGTTCCTCAAGGGTCACACTTCTACCTCCTTGTTTACCATAAAAATTATTGACCTATGCGAGGAAATAGTCGGAGACATATAAGTTTCCTGGCTACTCGGAATAGGCTGACAAACAGTCTGAGGAGGCAGCCCATCCTTCTAAGTAAATGTTTTTTTCTGTAACTCAAGACCGAAACGTCGTCTACTCCATATTACAGAATGTAAACGCTCTGTAAAACCCAGAGGAAAACCTGCCTCATTCCCCCAGGACCCATCTTACTGTCGCGTGGGTGTAGGTGTGGCGTAGGAGGTTACAGTTAGAGAACACTGAGAGTGTAGACCATAGTGGTGGTGGGTGGCTGCGGTAACGTAAGGCTCTGGTGGCTAAAGCTCTCGCTTCACACGGCGAGGGTCTGGGCTCGATTCCCAGCCAGGGTAGAAACAGTGGGCGTGTTTCTTTACACCTGTTGTCTATGTTCACCCATCAGTAAAATGGGTACCTGGGTGTTAGTGGACTGGTGTGGGTCGCATCCTGGGACACTGACCTAATTTGCCCGAAATGCTCAGCATAACAAGCGGCTTTCTATATAGTAGTATGTCATTGATGTCAGCTAGGACTGTATACCTTGTACATGTACTTGTAGCAAATAAAGATATTATTATTATTATTATTATTATTATTATTATTATTATTATTATTATTATTATTATTATCATTATACAGGCAGGCGGTGAAGAGTAATAAGTGTGAGAGAGTAGCAGTAAAACCTACCCACAAAGGTTGTCAACAAACCATAGAGAATCTAATGCTATAATTTTTAAAGGGGGGTGGAGGGGTAAGCCAGCAGAATGTCGTGTCAGTATCATATATACACTTGTGTAATGTATCAACGTTCTTCTTAAGTTATACAGCGGGTCCCTTTGCGTGTGACGTCACGATACCCACTGACGTCAGAGGCTCAGCGCATGTGCATAGCCTCGCATAGGCGTACCCCCTCAGAAGCAACAGACCTACAAACTGGACAGACGTGGCTGGGCTCTCTCCTTCATATACCGTAACCATCCTACAAGGAGTGTCTTTGTCTACCTAAATATCTCTCCCAAGACCCACACGACAGGAAGGCCTCGGTCAGATGACCAAAAGCTCCAACTGCGGGTCATCATATGGCTTTCTGACACACATGCAACACTTGGGTATCTTTATTGAGGAAACGTTTCGAGTGGCGAAACGTTTCCTCAATAAAGATACCCAAGTGTTGCATGTGTCTAATTTACCAACTCGTCGGTTCTCTGAACTGGAGTCTACCTGGAGGGTATTCCGGGGGTCAACGCCCCCGCGGCCCGGTCCACGACCAGGCCTCCCGGTGGATCAGGGCCTGATCAATCAGGTTGTTACTGCTGGCCGCACATAGTCCAACGTACGAACCACAGCTCGGCTGATCCAGCACCGACTTTAAGTATCTGTCCAGCTCCCTCTTGAAGGCACCCAGGGGCCTATTGGTAATTTCCCTTATGCATGGTGGGAGGCTGTTGAACAGTCTTGGGCCCCGGACACTTATGGTATTTTCTCTTAGTGTACCAAGGGTGCCCCTACTTTTCATTGGGGTATTTTGCACCGCCTACCCAGTCTTTTACTTTCGTAGGGAGTGATTTCTGTGTGCAGATTCGGGACTATTCCTTCTAGGATTTTCCAAGTGTAGATTATAATAAATCTCTCGCCTGCGTTCCAGCGAGTACAAGTCAAGTGTTTCCAGTAGTTGAGGTGTTTGATGCAGTAAAGGTTCTCTGTACACTCTCTAGATCGGCAATTTCACCTGCTTTGAACGGAGATGTTTATGTACAGCAGTATTCCAGCCTAGAGAGAACAAGTGATTTGAAAAGGGTCATCACTGGCTTGGCATCTCTTGTTTTAAACGTTCTCAATATCCATCCTATCATTTTCTTTGCAGTTGTGATCGTGGCACTGTTGTGATCCTTGAAAGTGAGATCCTCAGACATTACCACTCCCAGGTCCCTCACATTATTTGTTCGCTCTATTGCATGATCAGGTTTTGTAGTATACTCAGTTCTAATTATTATCTCCTCCAGTTTTCCTTAACGGAATAGTTGGAATTTGTCTTCATTGAACATCATATTGTTTTCTGTTGCCCATTGGAAAACTTGGTTTATATCTTCTTGGAGATCCTAGTATCGTCTGCAAAGGATGACACTGTGCTGTGGATTGCATCTCTGTCTGTGTCTGATATGAGGATGAGGAACAGGATCGGGGCGAATACTGTGCCTTGTGGAACAGAGCTTTTCACTATGGCAGTTTCCGATTTAACTGTTTACCACTACTCTTTGTGTTCGATTAGTTAAAAAGTTGAAGATCCATCTCCCCACTTTGACAGTTATTCCTTTGGCACGTATTTTGTGTGATAATACGACATGATCACACTTGTCAAAGGCTTTTGCAAAGTCTGTGTATATTACATCTGCATTCTGTTTTCTTCCAGTGCATCCAAGACCATATCATAGTGATCCAGTAGTTGCGAGAGGCAGGAGCGTCCTGCTCTGAACCCGTGTTGCCCTGGATTGTGCAGATTTTGATAATCCAAGTGGTTTGCAATCGCGCTTCTTAGCATTCCTTCAAAGATTTTTATGATGTGGGACGTTAGAGCTATTGTTCTATTGTTCTTAGCTAATGCTTTGCAGCCACCTTTATGGAGCGGGGCTATGTCCGTTGTTTTTAGTGACTGGAATTTCACCCATGCCTAAGCTCCTCCTTAGTATACTTAGGGCACGTGAAAGGGGTTTGTTGCAGTTCTTAATGAACACAAAGTTCCACGAGTCTGGGCCTGGGGATGAGGGCATGGGCATGTTGTCAATGGCTTTCTCCATGTCTATCAGAGTTAGGTTAATGTGGGAAATCTGGCATACATTGATGGAGTTTTCAGGCTCATTCATGAAAAAGTCATTTGGATTGTCGATCTTTAGACTGAAAATTCGATACTTTCCACTTCCGTGGTCAGCTCTTCCTTCCGTGTACCAGATAGTCAAGCGTTCTTGAGGAGCTCAGTGACTCTTCGTCGTCTTCTGTAGAGGGAGCGTCTTTCTCCAGTTTACTACTTCTTTCTTTATGGAATATGCCTTGAACATACTTCAGCTGCCAGGAAGTTGATCCTTTCAAGGCACTGGTTTGGATCCATGTTATTTAAGATATCTTCCCAACATGTTTCATTTAAGACGTGGTTTACCTGGTCCCAGTTGTTCTTGTTGTTGAAGTTGTATTTGGTGAAGACACCTTCACAGCTGCGTGCATTTTGCTGATCAGGATCCCTGTGCATATAAGTCTGAACTTCGATTAGATTGTGGTCGGAATTAGTTGTTTTTGATATTATGTTTCTTACCAGGTCCTCATTATTTGTGAAGATAAGGTCAAGTGTGTTTCCCACTCTTGTTGGCTCCACTATCTGCTGACTTACTGTGTGTTTATCGCAGAGATTTAGTAGCTCATATGTGTGTGACCTTTCATCTGCTCTGCCTCCAGGAATTATTTCTGTTTCTGTAGGGCACACCATGATGTAGTGTTCTCGCCTCTCCTCTTTCTCACTGCTTCTCCCTATTATTCTCTCCTTTACCCTTTCGTCTCCTCTCTCTCTCTCTCTCTCCCCTCTCATTACAATGGGTTTAGTAGCTATGGACATTTCAAAGGTTCTTATCAATGAGAGAGGAGAGCACAGTGTGTTAGATAATATGCAAGTTGAGTTAACATTCAGGGGGACTACCATCTTTTGTCTGGTAGAAATGTGTATCCACTTCGCAAGTGATTTACAAATAGCAAATGTGATCTAGAATACGGTGGTAAGATTGATCTTTAACAGGAATAGTAGCCCCAGCTTTGTCTGTGGATGCTGCTTGCGCCTGTCAGCTGTGTCTGTGGATGCTGCTGGCGCCTGTCAGCTGTCTCTGTGGATGCTGCTGGCGCCTGTCAGCTGTCTCTGTGGATGCTGCTGGCGCCTGTCAGCTTTGTCTCCGTGGATGCTGCTGGCCTCTGCCAGCTTTATCTCCGTGGATGCTTGCCTCTGCCAGCTTTATCTCCTTGGATGGTGCTTGTCAGTACACTGTGGAGAACTCTCACAACACTCGTGACCACTTAACCTTGGCTGTCTCCTCACCTCCCTCTGCCCTTACCTCACTTCTCGCTTTCTCCTCCCTTTTCTTCTTCCTCAGATAAGATCACTTACCACGTGTGCTGTGTGGTGATGGTAGGGAAGAGTGGTGCTTGCTGTGTGGTGATGGTAGGGAAGAGTGGTGCTTGCTGTGTGGTGATGGTAGGGAAGAGTGGTGCTTGCTGTGTGGTGATGGTAGGGAAGAGTGGTGCTTGCTGTGTGGTGATGGTAGGGAAGAGTGGTGCTTGCTGTGTGGTGATGGTAGGGAAGAGTGGTGCTTGCTGTGTGGTGATGGTAGGGAAGAGTGGTGCTTGCTGTGTGGTGATGGTAGGGAAGAGTGGTGCTTGCTGTGTGGTGATGGTAGGGAAGAGTGGTGCTTGCTGTGTGGTGATGGTAGGGAAGAGTGGTGCTTGCTGTGTGGTGATGGTAGGGAAGAGTGGTGCTTGCTGCTCACCACAGGTACGTAGTCCTTTTGGGATCACCTTGGCTACCCACACAGTCTTTCCTGTGTTCTGGGAATTGTCGGAGCTCTTCCCGTCAGTGCATGTAGCTAGCTATATACTGGGAATATTCGCGACTTGAAGATCTGTAGCGACAATCACATGCTGTCCATTTACAAGTGGAATTGTGTATATCCTTGTTTGGGTATCCCTGCTACCGGTTTCCAGGCTGGGGACTGATTGTCACATCTTCCACTGTGTTGTGTGTGTAATACTGTACGATGAGTTCTTACCAGATGTTGCACATGTTTTAAATTCTTCACCTTGTATGTATCATATACCATTATTGTAATGGTATCCCCGTCAGTCTTTGATACCAAGCAACATCTGCTTGGGGATTTAATGCTTTTTAACGTCAACAAAAGAATATAAGGGCACGATACTGCGACTGGAGCAATACACACAACCCGCACCGACTGAAACTTGTGACAACGTTTCGGTCCGACCGAAACGTCGTCATAAATTTGTCTCCTAAGTGAGGGTTATTATGCGGGGTTTCTTCTCGGGAGTATTTCCCACACACAGATGGACCAGTGTTAGATTTCCTACGTTCTCCCACAGGCTTATCCGGGGAGCGTCCGGTTGTGGATAGAAGGAAGAATTTATAATTCCTCGGAGCCTTGTACGTACTTAGGTTGACGGTAGCCAGACTCAGGCTGAGCTCAACTTGTGCTCAGTGTCGCTAAGGAATGTACACACTTGTACTGGAGATCCACAATGTGATTACTTCAGGAATGTGCTTGGTTGTTATCAGGAGCCTGGAGCACTGTCTTCCACTCTGTGGTGCCCACCTTGCTGGCAACACCACCTTCGATCAATCTGCAACTTTATCATGGAGCGAAACGTTGCCACAGTAATTGCTTGGTCTGCACCTGTATTTCTTCACGTCTATGGAATATTGTGGACCGAACCGGGGGCCTTGTATTTAGTCTTCATTACTCACACTTTTTTTTTTTTTTATAAATCAGCGTTCAGCAATCGTGTGATATATATATGTCGTGCCGAATAGTTAAAATTGGTCAATTAACAAGAACTCATTTAAAATTAAGTCCTTTCAAAAATTTTCTCTTATACGTTTAAGGCAAGCGAAAATTTGTGTATGCAATAATTTCGCAAAAATCATTCTGAACCTAACGAAAAAAATATATTTAATTGTGTTTTTTTATTAATAAATTATTGTAAACTTATCTAAAATATATTTAGGTGGATCAGACTAAATCGAGTTTGCTATAATAAAGTTAGGTAAGTTTTCTATGGTTCTTTTGGTACAAAATTATTAATTTTTACATTAACATAAATGAATATATATATATATATATATATATGCAAAAAGATCACAGTAAACAGGTGATATCAAAATATGCAAAACAACCACTATGAAAAAATAGAAGAATTCCATGTATGTTAATGTAAAAATAAAATTAATAATTTTGTACCAAAAGAACCATAGAAAACTTGCCTAACTTTATTATAGCAAACTCAATTTACTCTGATCCACCTAAATATATTTTAGATAAGTTTACAATAATTTATTAATAAAAAAACACAATTAAATATATTTGTTTCGTTAGGTTCAGAATTATTTTTGCGAAATTATTGCATACACAAATTTTCGCTTGCCTTATTCGGCAAGAAGAGCGTTGCTATTTAAGCCAAAATAGCAAGTTTTACCTATTCGGCACGAGACACACAAACACAGACACACACACACACGAACCATACATAGTTTTAAGACGAGGTATGATAAAGCTCATGGAGCAGGGAGAGTGAGGACCTAGTAGCGGTTAGTGAAGAGGCGGGGTCAGGAGCTGAGTCTCGACCCTGCAACCACAAATAGGAGAGTACAAATAGGTGAGTACACACACACACACATACATACATTATTGTATACTAAGATGTGTATGTCTCTTCGTATGTATACGCGGAGAGATTATTCTAATCCCATTTTCGGTATTTAAGTATTCTTGATCTGTGGTGAATAGATAATAAGATGCAGCCTTAATGACCCTCGTAGTTTATATAATGTTTAAGAGAGTGGTTCCCAAACTTTTTCAGGGTGCCGAGGCTTGGCACCCAGGCCACCTCCCTAGCGCCCGCCCCCCCCACACACGAACACCTCTTTCTTGGTATTAGGTTTGCTGCAAATTCAAAACAACAACAACAACAACTAGTATAACACTATAAACAAGCGTATTTATTTTACAAATAAATTTAACATAGTAAACCAATTTAACTATGACTAAGCTGTTGCCCAGTTGTATGAGGCTTGCCAGATGTATCAATCAGCAGATATTGTGTGACACACTAACCCTCACTGGGTTGTTGTGAAGGGCTACCAAACATATTTTCAATGGCTTTCCGTTTCTGTAAGTTTTCTCCAAGTACCTTGACAACTTGATACGTTTTCGTCTGTTTTATCAGAGTGTATTTTCTTCAAATATTCAAGAAGCCTGGAAGGTTTCATGGCTTCATTTGAAAAGATTCTTTCGTACAGTAAGCACATTGGGTACCTTTGACGAGTTTCGAGAGTCTTTCTACTCCCGTTGGTGTTGATTATTTGGTACTGATACAAATCCTTATTTCAGATATTGCACACTATATTGCCTACAATTCTTTTTTGTCTGTTATGCTGCCGTCATATTTTATTCTGGAACAGAAAATATATGTAGTATTTGCATTTACTAGGAAATGTACATAACACAATAATACAAGTATGAATGTTTAACTTAAGTGTTGGTGGCAGACTTAGATTTTGTCATATAGATTTTGTATAACAAACGCTCCCTTGGTTCTGATGGCACCCTACCGCTCCCCCTCCCGCTCCCTGGATCTCTCCACCATCCCAAGGGGGGCGGTACCGACCACTTTGGGAATCACTGCTCTAAGAGATTACTTTAATCCCCATTTTAGGGATTAAATTATCTACCTGGGATGAACAGATGACAGCCTTAATGACCTTCGTGTGGTCGATAGGAGATCCGCCATCAGTACTTCACAGCCTTTACCAGTTGATTCCTTCTATCATTATGTTGGGATATATTATAAAAGGTATACAATATTGACGAGTTGATGAATAAGAGGTTTTGTCAACAAAGATAACCAGTGATGTATACGTGTGTTGCTCATCAGTTTGTTGGGATGATGAGTGGAGTCAAGAATGTGTCACCACAAGCTGGCTCAACACCGAAGGTAAACACACAGCTAAATCTTCGTACATTATTTGATAAATTTATCTATTTTATGGTCATCTAATTATGAATTAGATGACCAAAAATTATTAATTAGATGACCCAAAATTTCATATTATTATTATTATTATTCTTATAGGGAAAGTTGTAAACAAGTTTGGTTGTAACAGCGCCTAGGGAATGGAAGGTAATCAAGTTTGATTCAAGAAAGAGGGGAATAGGTCCATTTCCTTGGATCAAGAGCCCCTCACCAGCATTAAGAAACATCGTTGAAGCGAATATTCAAAGAGAGATTGCAGCTTAATGATAGTGCCTTCAGCTCACAACTAATGCGCCCAGGTTCGATCCTGGGGCTAGTGCAGGCGTGGGCATGTTTCCTTACACATGTTACCCCAGTTCACCTGACATTAAGACTCACCTGCTGGTTAGGTGTACATGTATACAGTACCGACAAGATGAAGAATTACACACATGTGCAACATCTGGGTGTGTCTATTGTAGACGATCCGTCATCCAGTGGCTTTATCAATACAAATTTAAGGATATAATTGGAAGACTGTAGAAGTATATTCAAAGGAAGAGGTAATCAGTCCCTCAGCCAAGGCTAATTACCTCGTCTTTTGAATATTAGTTATATTGTCTTCCAATTATGTTCTTGAACTTATATTGATAAAGCCACTTAATGCCAGAACGTCTACAATAAAGATGTTGCACATGTGTGTAATTCATCTGGTGGTTAGTGGAGTGTTGTGGGTGGCATCCTGGGCTGGAAGGCGGTAGCATTACAGATAGAGCAGAGCTCTAATATAAGTTGAGGTTGGACGACAACTCACAGACAAGTACACAAATGATACAATACTTTAAGAAGCGGTTGAAAAAGCAGTTGTTAATGATGGGGTTTAATTTGGGGTTTAATTAGGCTCTGATCTATGCAAGAAGTGTATAATAGTGGCGGAAGGAATAATAGTGATAGTTGTGGTAGTAGTTGCTGTAGTCATTGTTGTATTGTGTGTACAAATTGGGTTCGTTCTTTCCCTCTGTAATAACGGTTCAGGAGGGGCAGAAGCGTCTGAAGTTTCCTCTTAGTGAAGGTCTTGTAACTTATTCTTCAAGTATCTATGTAGCTTTGTTTACACATAAAAGTCGCTCACCCATTTCTTTTTTCAAGCGGGCAGTATGGCTGGAGGTTTGTGAGAGAGTCTTCTGGTATACTATCCTCATCTCACCGCTCTAGGCGTAATTAAGAGGCTGCTAGACTCTAGTCTGTGCTTCTTGACTGAACATGGTGCACCCTATGTCCATCCTGTGGAGGGTAATGCAACACCATAGCTATATAGAAAAGGCCAAAGAACTAGGCCCCCAAAGGGTTAACAGAAGTACATCTGGATATATATTTACAAGTTATATTTCATCTGTTATAAGCTAATTTTGAACGTTTTCGCAAAATATCTGGTATCGTATTTTCGTTAGTAACATACCTTGATATATTACATATGTTGTAATACAGCCTTTCTGTATTCTTTACTAAGTGGACAAGCAAGCGCCTAGTGTTCAAGAAAATGACCATAAGCTTGACCACATATTTTGCACTGAGTTTGATTATCGTCTGTGTATATGCCGACCTGCCAGACGTACTTGTAACCAAGCTTGCCTACTAATTGGACACTTTGCTTACATTTACGTTCATGTTGTCATAGTGGGTTATACATTTGTTTAGACTTCTAACTGTATTTCTATGGCATCAGACAAATTATTTAATTCTCTCTCAATATTCTCTCAATGTTCCTAATGGTTGACATTGACGTACTAAAGTTACATTATTTTTTCTTCTTCAAGGTACATTCTGTAGCTACATCAGTCAACGTCATCATGGAGTAATCCAGTATTCAGCCTATATCTGGCTTCTCTATTGAGCATATTATTATGCGAGTCAATTGCCTTCAATGATACCATAGAATCAGTAATGATAGAGTCAAGTTCAGTGCCAGGTAGTGATCCTTGTGTTTTAAGTGAGGTGAAATCTAAGTGGGGTAGGCCAGTGGATGCTGAACTACTTAACAGGCCATCACTTTATTGACATCCGTGTCAGGAGAAACTGTCCCGCAACCACCAACACCGTCCGGTATAAGGGTACATCAACCTAGAGGTGTATTTACCGTCTACATGCACTCAGTATTTACTTTAATCCCTATTTTATGGATTGCAGTATTCTTGACACGGCTTTAACAACACAGTTTTTATGATAATTATGTCTACTTAGGAATAAGGTATATGAACCAGAGACGTTGACAAACACACCTGGTAATATCCTCATTATGCAAAACACATTATGTAGTGCATTGTAAGTTATATTGTGTTGTGTCTCACAGGTCCTGGTATGGTGCTTTTGTCCCACAGGTGCTGGTATTATGTTTTTGTGTCCCACAGGTGCTGGTATTGTGTTAGTGTGTTCCGCACTGTCCTTACAGGAAAGGAAGTTGAAGTATGACTTGAGGACTCCTGTTTTATCTACTTGATATGGGATCAAGAATCCTATTAACTTAACTGTGAACACTTATGCTCTATTGTCTTGCCTTTGGATCACTGATAACCAGAACTCCTAAATATTTTTCGCATTTATAATGATTGACATCTACATTATTTAGATAGACAGGTATAATGTTTACCATTTTCCACTCATCCGGCTCTTACAACAGTTTGTAGTGATCTGTTAAGAAGATAAGCTAATAATGGTTTGTTAAGTTCCTCATTGTATTCCCATATAACCCTTGAGAACAGTTGATCAGGGCTGGGTAATTTGTTTGGTTTATTGTGTTTGAGGAGCATGGCACTAGTGCCATTGATCGTGCGTCACTTGTGTTCCTCTTGACTTGTATAGTTATTGGTTGTGTCGCTGGTATCTTCCTGCCTTAAACATAAAGGAAAGTAGCCTTAAAGATTGTATCACTTGTCACAGCTAACCTGCACATAGAAACTTATGACGTTTCGCTCAGACTTGGACCATTAACTAGTTTGTTACTAGTTCATGGTCTAAGACGACCGAAACGTCGTCATAAGTTTCATTCAAATATGTCCGGGTTATTTGTGTATTGTTCCAGTCACGGCACTGTGCCGTTTTTGTGTATACATTTCTTCGTCACTGACACCAAGCTAACCTAACAAACTATTAGTGGATCTTTCTTCTTCTTATATTCCTGAAAGAAACCTTCTTGGTTGGACTTTTCATTTATTTGCAACTTAAGTTTCATAATCTCTCTCGGCTCTTTTTATTTCTGTTCGTTTATTTCTCCGACTGAATATATTGGAGCCTTACGTGTCCCTCTCTTTCGATTTGCCTGAAATGGATCTCTTTTTCACCTATGAGATGTTTTAATCTATCGTTTTTTTTCAGAGTATTTTTTTATTTAATTCGTCCCTATTTGAAATGTACGTAACCTGGGAAGCTTTATACTGGCGACCATCTGCACCGTCTTGCTCCATAGGATAATTATTACCTGTCAGGTAACCCCAGTCTGCTTTACCCTGATGACTCCCTTAGTCATATGAAGTCCTGGTATTGTGTTAGTTTGTGTGCTGGTATTGTGTTTGTGATACATGTGCTGGTATTGTGTTTGTGCCACATGTGCTGATATTGTGTTAATTTCTGATACATGTCCTGGTATTGTGTTAGTTTGTGTGCTGGTATTGTGTTAGTTTGTGTGCTGGTATTGTGTTAGTTTGTGTGCTGGTATTGTGATTGTGATACATGTGCTGGTATTGTGTTTGTTTGTGCCACATGTGCTGGTGTTGTGTTAGTTTGTGCCACATGTGCTGGTATTGTTAGTTTGTGCCACGTGTGCTGGTATTGTGTTAGTTTGTGCCACGTGTGCTGGTATTGTGTTAGTTTGTGCCACGTGTGCTGATATTGTCTTAGTTTGTGCCACGTGTGCTGGTATTGTGTTAGTTTGTGCCACGTGTGCTGGTATTGTGTTAGTTTGTGCCACGTGTGCTGGTATTAAGTTAGTTTGTGCCACGTGTGCTGGTATTAAGTTAGTTTGTGCCACGTGTGCTGGTATTGTGTTAGTTTGTGCCACGTGTGCTGTTATTAAGTTTGTGCCACGTGTGCTGGTATTAAGTTAGTTTGTGCCACGTGTGCTGGTATTAAGTTAGTTTGTGCCACGTGTGCTGGTATTAAGTTAGTTTGTGCCACGTGTGCTGGTATTAAGTTAGTTTGTGCCACGTGTGCTGGTATTAAGTTAGTTTGTGCCACGTGTGCTGGTATTAAGTTAGTTTGTGCCACGTGTGCTGGTATTAAGTTAGTTTGTGCCACGTGTGCTGGTATTAAGTTAGTTTGTGCCACGTGTGCTGGTATTGTGTTAGTTTGTGCCACGTGTGCTGGTATTAAGTTTGTGCCACGTGTGCTGGTATTAAGTTAGTTTGTGCCACTTGTGCTGGTGTTAAGTTAGTGACCCCGAGAGGATAACAGACATCATCAGTAACATGATAATCAAGTTGTCTACCTGGTAATAACACTTATTACTGAGTCAGTATATCTGGTGCATAGTAAGTGTTATATCTCTCCCCCACACCTCTCTTAATGTGTTTGTTCTTATTAGTTTGTTATTGCTAGGTAGTGCTGCTGTTATTATTGCTACGTGTTATTCCTGTTATCGTTATATTTGTTGTTGCTGCTGCTCCTGTTATTGGTGTTACTGCTGTTGATACTGTTGTTAATGTTGCTGTTAATGTTGCTGTTACTGTTGTTAATGTTGCTGTTACTGTTGTTACTGTTACTGTTGTTGCTGTTACTGTTGTTATTGTTGTTACTGTTGTTGCTGTTACTCTTATTGTTGCTGTTGTTGCTGCTGTCATCATCGTTGTCTTTGTTGTTGTTCTTGCTGCTCCTACTTCTCTTCCTCCTGCCTCTCCCTCCTCCCTTTCATTTCCTCGTTACTCGTCCCTCCTCTTTCCTCCGCCTCCTCCTTACTAGTCCGTCCGTCCTTCTTCCTCCTCCCTCCTTCCTTCGTCCCTGCTGGTCCCTCCTACCTCACCCTCCATTACCTGGTGTACCACACCCATCCTCTGATACCTTTATATGGGCGCTCCTCTCCTGGTATTTCCTGTTTTCAGTTGTACACGCTGTTAGGTGTTGTTGTTGTGGCATTGTTGTGTGTTGGCTGTACCTCACACTCACCACCACTAACCTCTCACTTCATCTTCTAAGTCACTTGTTCTCTCTAACCTAGAATATTTTTCTAAGTTTATTTAGGTACAGGGACACGTTAGTACAATTAGTAACGTGTGTAAATTAAATAGTGGTAAGGCTCAGTCTTACCACTACGAATACCTCTTTTTCTTCCTCTCTTGGTCCCGTCCCTGTCCCCCTTGTTTATATATACCTCCAGGCAGGTAGACTCCCTCGCTCTTTTGTGTTAGTGTGACTCTGTAAATGGTCCAAGTCGGACTGAAACGTCGTGGTAAGCTTCCCTCTCCTATGTGCGGGTTATTTGTGTATTGTTCCAGTCACGGTATTGTGCCTTTTTGTTCTTTCCTGATGCCAACAGCATTTGGTGTTCCAGGGCAGTCACCCATCCAAGTACTAACCAAACCCAGTGTTGCTTATCTTCGCTGATCGGACGAGAAGCTGTGCATTTCAACGTGGTATGGTCGGCAAGGGACTAACGGTTCCCCTGAAAAATATACAAGATAATTTTAGCTGTGTAAACATTATCTTTCTTGGTAATGTTCATTTAAGATGACTAAAATGGAAGAATGTAGCAAGTATTGTAATAGCAGGGAATTTCCCCGAAGACACTTCAGAAAAAAACCCTCACACAAAACAACTATTGAGAGAGACATACATTAACCTTGAGTCAGCATTGAGAATACGAGCATGATAGGAAAACATCCTTGACCTTATATTCACCAGTAATGAAGGTCTGGTACGGAACCTAACGGTGTAGATCACTACGTAGTGGAAGTTCACACCTACACACTCACTGCTACTCACCAACACAATACTAACTCTCATCAACCAGCGCCCCCGCCACCCGGTACCAGAGCAGGCCTCCTGGTGGATCAAGACCTGATCAATTAGGCTGTTTCTGCTGGCCGCAGTCAGTCCAACGTACGAACTACAGCTCGGCTGGTCAGGAACTGATTTGAGGAATTTGTCCAGAGATCTCTGTTGAAGACAGCCTGGCCGAACGTGTGTTGATAATGCCTTAAGCATGACGAAGGAAGGGCGTTGAGGAGTCGGAGACCTCTTGACACTTACCCAGTTCTCTCTTAGTGTACTCGTCGCGCCACTGCCTTTTATTGGAGATGTTTTCAACCGTCATCTAAATCTCTTGTTGTCATACTGAGTGATCTCAGTGTTTAGGTTTGGGACCAGTCCCTCCAGCATCTTCCAGGTGTGAATTACGATGTACCTCTCCTACCAAGGAATATATTTGAAGGGTCTTCAGTTGTTCCCAGTGGTTCAGGTGGCTCAGTATCTCTTGAATACAGGCAAGTGTAACACTGGAGATACAAGTGTTGACCTCATCAGTCCGTTAGCCTTGGTAAGTAGTGGTCAGTCCCTCAAGTGTCAATCCCTCAAAAGGGATTGACACTTGAGGTACTGACCACCACCTACCAACCCCTCAAGGGAGGTTTCTTGACGCTGGTGAGGAGCTCTTGATCTAGGGAATTGGATCTGTGTTCCATTTCTCTGAATTGAGCATGAATACCTTTCATTTATCCCCCTACAGGCGCTGTATAATCCCTATGGGTTTAGCGCTCCCCCATGATTATAATAACCACCTACCAAGACAGACAGACTGATCACCTGAGACTGGTTAAACTGTCTTCAGTGTTTATTCATCTGGTGTTACATCTGTGTCCTCTTAATTATACGTGACGTACAAGGATCAAGGTAGTGTAGTATACTTGACCTAGTCTAGGATCAAGGTAGTGATGCGTAGTATACTTGACCTAGTCTAGGATCAAGGTAGTGTAGCGTAGTATACTTGACCTAGTCTAGGATCAAGGTAGTGTAGCGTAGTATACTTGACCTAGTCTAGGATCAAGGTAGTGTTGCACAGTATACTTGACCCAGTTAAGGATCAAGGTAGTGTTGCACAGTATACTTGACCCAGGTAAGGATCAAGGTAGTGTTGCACAGTATACTTGACCCAGGTAAGGATCAAGGTAGTGTTGCACAGTATACTTGACCCAGGTAAGGATCAAGGTAGTGTTGCACAGTATACTTGACCCAGGTAAGGATCAAGATAGTGTTGCACAGTATACTTGACCCAGGTAAGGATCAAGGTAGTGTTGCACAGTATACTTGACCCAGGTAAGGATCACGGTAGTGTTGCACAGTATACTTGACCCAGGTAAGGATCAAGGTAGTGTTGCACAGTATACTTGACCCAGGTAAGGATCAAGGTAGTGTTGCACAGTATACTTGACCCAGGTAAGGATCAAGGTAGTGTTGCACAGTATACTTGACCAGGTAAGGATCAAGGTAGTGTTGCACAGTATACTTGACCCAGGTAAGGATCAAGGTAGTGTTGCACAGTATACTTGACCCAGGTAAGGATCAAGGTAGTGTTGAACAGTATACTTGACCCAGGTAAGGATCAAGGTAGTGTTGAACAGTATACTTGACCCAGGTAAGGATCACGGTAGTGTTGCACAGTATACTTGACCCAGGTAAGGATCAAGGTAGTGTTGCACAGTATACTTGACCCAGGTAAGGATCAAGGTAGTGTTGCACAGTATACTTGACCCAGGTAAGGATCAAGGTAGTGTTGCACAGTATACTTGACCCAGGTAAGGATCAAGGTAGTGTTGCACAGTATACTTGACCCAGGTAAGGATCAAGGTAGTGTTGCACAGTATACTTGACCCAGGTAGGATCAAGGTAGTGTTGAACAGTATACTTGACCCAGGTAAGGATCAAGGTAGTGTTGCACAGTATACTTGACCCAGGTAAGGATCAAGGTAGTGTTGCACAGTATACTGACCCAGGTAGGATCAAGGTAGTGTTGACAGTATACTTGACCCAGTAGGATCAAGGTAGTGTTGACAGATACTTGACCCAGGTAGGATCAAGGTAGTGTTGACAGTATACTTGACCCAGGTAAGGATCAAGGTAGTGTTGACAGTATACTTGACCCAGGTAAGATCAAGGTAGTGTTGAACAGTATACTTGACCCAGTAGGATCAAGGTAGTGTTGAACAGTATACTTGACCCAGGTAAGGATAAGTAGTTGACAGTAATTGACAGGTAAGATCAAGGTAGGTTGAGTACTGCTAGTAGACAAGGTAGTCAAGTATCTTGACAGTAGACAAGGTAGTGTTACAGTATACTTGACAGGTAAGGATCAAGTGTTTGACAGTAATGACCAGTAGGACAGTTTGAAGTATATGACCAGGTAGGATAAGTATTGACAGTAAGACCAGGTAGGATCAGGTAGGTGACAGTATTTGACAGTAACGTAGGTTGACAGTATTTGCCAGTAAGGATCAAGTAGTGTTACAGATACTTGACAGTATGGATAGTAGATCATATTTGACCAGTAGGATCAAGGTAGTGTTACAGTATACTTGACCCAGGTAGGATCAAGGTAGTGTTCACAGTATATTGACCCAGGTAGATCAAGTAGTGTTGCAAGTAACTTGACCAGTAGGATCAAGTAGTGTTGACAGTATACTTGACCCAGGTAGGATCAAGGTAGTGTTGCACAGTATACTTGACGTAGGATCAGTAGTGTTAAGATTCCAAGATCAGTAGTGTTGCACAGTATTGACCAGGTAGGATCAAGGTAGTTTGCACAGTATACTTGACCAGTAAGATCAAGTAGTGTTGACAGTATACTTGACCCAGGTAAGGATCAAGGTAGTGTTGCAGTATACTTGACCCAGGTAGGATCAAGTAGTGTTGACAGTATACTGACCCAGGTAAGATCAAGGTAGTGTTGCACAGTATACTTGACCCAGGTAGGATCAAGGTAGTGTTGAACAGTATACTTGACCCAGGTGAGGATCAAGGTAGTGTTGCACGGTATACTTGACCCAGGTAAGAATCAAGTAGTATTGCACAGATACTTGACCAGGTAAATAAAGGGTAGTGTTAAACAGTATACTTGCCAAGTGAGATCATAGTTTGGTATATGACAGGTAAGCAACAAGTGAGGCACGTGTCGGAAGGATTAGTCAAAAGGTAACACAAACATTGAGTATTTTGTCCTAAGTTGATGACACTTATTGAAAGGATAGGCCATGTAGTCAGGAGGCCATGGTCATGTGAGGCCATGTGTCGAGACCTGTGTAGGCCATGTGTCTGATTCCTTGTGTAGGCCATGTGTCTGATTCCTTGTGTAGGCCATGTGTCTGATTCCGTGTGTAGGCCATGTGTCTGATTCCTTGTGTAGGCCATGTGTCTGATTCCGTGTGTAGGCCATGTGTCTGATTCCTTGTGTAGGCCATGTGTCTGATTCCTTGTGTAAGCCATGTTCTGATTCCTGTGTAGCCATTGTCTGATTCCTTGTGTAGGCCATGTGACTGATTCCTTGTGTAGGTCATGTGTCTGATTCCTTGTGTAGGCCATGTGTCTGATTCCGTGTGTAGGCCATGTGTCTGGTTCCTTGTGTAGGCCATGTATCTGATTCCGTGTGTAGGTCATGTGTCTGATTCCTTGTGTAGGCCATGTGTCTGATTCCTTGTGTAGGCCATGTGTCTGATTCCGTGTGTAGGCCGTGTGTCTGATTCCTTGTGTAGGCCATGTGTCTGATTCCTTGTGTAGGCCATGTGTCTGATTCCGTGTGTAGGCCATGTGTCGGAGGGCATGTTTAGGCCATGTGTAGGAGGCCGTGTGTAGGAGGCCATGATTGTGAGATGATGGTGGTGGTTGTAATGGTGGTAGTGTAGATGGTGGTGGTTGTAATTGTGGTAGTGTAGATAGTGGTGGTGGTTGTAATGGTGGTAGTGTAAATGGTGGTGGTGATTGTGGTGGTGGGTTGTGGTGATGGTAGTGTAGATGATGGTGATGGGTTGTGGTGATGGTAGTGTAGATGGTGGTAGTGTAGATGGTGGTGGTTGTAATGGTGGTAGTGTAGATGGTGGTAGTGATTGTGGTGGTGGGTTGTGGTGATGGTAGTGTAGATGATGGTGATGGTGGGTTGTGGTGATGGTAGTGTAGATGGTGGTGGTGGTTGTAATGGTGGTAGTGTAGATGGTGGTGGTGATTGTACTGATGGTAGTGTAGATGGTGGTGGTTGTAATGGTGGTAGTAGTATAGATGGTGGTTTGTAATTGTAATGGTGGTAGTGTAGATGGTGATGGTAGTGTAGATGGTGGTGGTTGTAATGGTGGTGGTGATTGTGGTGGTGGGTTGTGGTGATGGTAGTGTAGATGGTGGTGGTTGTAATGGTGGTAGTGTAGATGGTGGTGGTGATGGTGGTGGTGGGTTGTGGTGATGGTAGTGTAGATGGTGGTGATGGTGGGTTGTGGTGATGGTAATGTAGATGGTGGTGGAGGTTGTAATGGTGGTAGTGTAGATGGTGGTGGTGTGGTTGTAATGGTGGTAGTGTAGATGGTGGTGATGATGGTGGTGGTTGTAATGGTGGTAGTGTAGATGGTGGTGGTGGGTTGTGGTGATGGTATTGTAGATGATGGTGATGGTGGGTTGTGGTGATGGTAGTGTAGATGGTGGTGGTGGTTGTAATGGTGGTAGTGAGATGGTGGTGGTGTTGGGTTGTGGTGATGGTGGTGGTGGGTTGTGGTGGTGATAGTGTAGATGGTGGTGGTTGTAATGGTGGTAGTGTAGATGGTGGTTGTGTAGATGGTGGTGGTTGTAATGGTGGTAGTGTAGATGGTGGTGGTGGTGGGTTGTGGTGATGGTGGTTGTGGGTTGTGGTGGTGATAGTGTAGATGGTGTTGTTAGTCACAGTGGTTTCAGAGGTGGTAGTGGAAGTTGGGGAGGATGTATTGGGTATGGGAGGATGCGATGGGGGTGGTAGTGGGGGAGATCAGTGGTAGTGGCAGAATGATAGGTGGGGGTTGTTACGGGGAGGGGGGAGGAGGGGTGTGTGTGTACTCTCCTATATGTTTTTGCAGGGGTCGATTCACAGCTCCTGGCCCCGCCTCCACTGATCACTACTAGGTCACTTTCCCTGCTCCATGAGCTTTATCATACCTCTTCTTAAAGCTATGGATGGATCCTGCCTCCACTACATCACTTTCCAGACTGTTACACTTGTGACAACTCTATGACTGAAGAAATACTTCCTAACATCCCTGTGACTCATCTGAGTCTTCAACTTCCAATTGTGTGTGTGCGCGCGTGTGTGTTGAGGAGGGATAGTGGTTGTAGTTTTGGTGGAAGTATTGTTTGTGGCGGTGTTGGGCAGAGGTGGTTGTAGTTGTGGTAGAAGTGGTTGTAGTTGTGGTAGGAGGAGGAGGTGGTGGTACTGTTACTTTTACCGGTACTTTTACTGGTACCGGTACTTTTACTGGTACTGGTACTTTTACTGGTACTGGTACTTTTACTGTAACTGGTACTTTTACTGTAACTGGTATTGGTACTTTTACTGTAACTGGTACTGGTACTTTTACTGGTACTGGTACTTTTACCACCTGTGTGCAAAGCACCTCACTCTAAGCCTATATATACCCTCTGTGTCCATGTATTGTTGTAACGGCTTGACAAAGCTCCTGGAGAGCGAAACGTTGCCACAATAAAATGTCACATTAGTTGTACTTGTGTCCTTTTACCTAACATATTGTCGGTAATTCTACCAACATTAATACTACCTTAGTGGATATAAGTCAACTCGAGTGGATTTCTTGGGTTATCCTGGGAACTAAAGTGGATTTCTTGGGTTATCCTGGGAACTAAAGTGGATTTCTTGGGTTATCCTGGGAACTAAAGTGGATTTCTTGGGTTATCCTGGGAAGTAGAGTGTGGATTTCTTGGGTTATCCTGGGAAGTAGAGTGTGGATTTCTTGGGTTATCCTGGGAAGTAGAGTGTGGATTTCTTGGGTTATCCTGGGAACTAGAGTGTGGATTTCTTGGGTTATCCTGGGTTACTATCTCTACGGGTCAGTAAATCGAGTACTGTCTTCTTTCTTCGTTTCTCGTATTTCCAACAGTTTATCCTTATCTGCACTCTCCATTCTTCTTAACAGTTTGTGTCGTAATTGTTTCTCTCTTTATTTGTGGGAACTATCGCTACCGCGGCCAGGTGTACCGACCAGGCCTCCAGACCAGGTGTCCACACCAGGTGCACTAAATTTAGAAGCTAGTGAGTGGTTACAAGTCAGTAGGTGCCTTCCTCAGGAAGCGGTCAAGTCCTTCTCACAACTGACGTAAACAAACTTGAAATAGCAATATTTATAGATAACACAAAGTTGGCAAACAACGCAGCATCCATTGGCTAGACTTCAGAGAGATTTGGATAGGTTAGCACATTGGTCAGAGATGTGGAAGATGAGTTTAACAGTTGACAAGTGCAGTTTGATGTAAGTCTCACATACTCGAGTATAAAATATCTGAAAACAAGCAGAGTCAAAAGAAGAATAGGACCTTCGAGTAATTTTAAGGTTAGACCTTAAATATGTGAAGCAAATGCTTCAGACTCCATGAGGGATGCTGGCAACATGCTCGCGTGCGCAGCACCTGCGCCGCATCTACGCCGCATCTACGCCGCAGTCTTGGAATGCGGAATTTACAATGAAATATGATTTTGAGACGGAGTTTAGCTTTAAGTGTAATTCCAGAGGACTTTTAAAAGAGGCAGCCATAACCTCGTTTCACGAAGTAGCAGCAGAGCAATGTTATTAACTAGCAACTAGTAGTAGTAACATTACACGTGATAAAACTGGGAACTAGTAATAGTAACATTACACGTGATAAAACTAGGATCTAGTACTAACATTACACGTGATAAAACTAGGATCTAGTACTAACATTACACATAATAAAACTAGGAACTAGTAGTAGTAACATTACATATCATACAACTTTGAAAGGGTTGTGAAACAGCAAATTCTTGAGTGTATGGAGAAGCTTGAGGTGCACAGCCATCATGACCTACCAGAAGGAAGATCTTGTTTATCACAACTGTTAGATCACTGTAACAAAATTACGGAGCCTTCAAAGGTCAACAAAACTCTCATGCAATCTAGACACATTTTGCAAAGGCTGTTGACAAAGAAGACCAAGGAGTAATAGTTGTGTATGTTATCAGAGGTCTGATTGGAAGGCAGAAACCAGGTAACTATCTGGCATTTGTCTAGTTTTGGTCATCCTCTCTGTAGTTGTTGATGAAATGGGGTGGGTAGTGTAGTTAGGAGAAATATGGCGGGCTGGAGATGAGGGAATGCTCTTAAGAAATCTGTGATGTCTTTCAACCGGACCTCTGCTGACTTGTACAGCTGTCTTGTAGATGAATGGTTCAGAGAACCGACAAGTTGATAAATTAGACACATATGCAACACTTAGGTATCTTTATTGAGGAAACACAGTGGCTTCATCAGTCCATACAAAGGACTGATTCTCCTTTGTATGGACTGATGAAGCCACAGTGTGGTGAAACGTTTCCTCAATAAAGATACCCAAGTGTTGCATATGTGTCTAATTTACAGCTATGTTAAAGGTAATGCGAAAATAACCAACTTTACTTCAAGCACTATTAAAGATCTAGTGTCTTCAGGAAACACAAGAAAGCAAGGAAACCAGTGCCTGGGTTTACACCATTCCAGGTGGGATAAGTGACTAAATATACATGGAGGGGAAACTTGGTGAAATCATACAGAGAGTATGAAGAACTCTGTTACGCATTCACCAACCCGTGTGTCAATAGCAAAGCCTGTGGACTAAATTTGTCACTAGAGAATCAGACTTAGTCATCGCTACCACCAGCACCATAGCTCAAAACACAGCAAGGTTCTTCATTACCGCAATCTTGGTATACCCACATTCTACCTAACACAGCCAAGGTATGTACAGTTTAGGACATTAAAGGAAAGGTTTCGCCACGAGTGCCTTCATGTTGACAGGTCCTCCTCAAACCCAACCCACCACAATTGTACTATTACTACTAATATTACTACCAGTGCTACTACTACCTACGCGACTTTCCACCTGATTCCTGCCACTATATATGCTCGTCGTTTAGTTATCTATATTAGGACTGAAGAAGTCACTCGTGGTAAAACGTTTCCTCTAACAAATGTCCTGAACTATACATAAGTGACTTTTTCCACATCTTGTCGGTAGCACCAGACCATTTCTCAAAGACACGTGTGTACAAGTGGCTTCTTCAGTCCTCATACAGACTTTGTATTAATGTTGGTAGAATTACCCACAATATGTTAGGTAAAAGGACACAAATGCAACTAATGTGACATTTTATTGTGGCAACGTTTCGCTCCAGGAGCGAAACGTTGCCACAATAAAATGTCACATTAGTGGCTCTTAGTGTCCTTTTACCTAACATAATACCGAGATGACTAAGAAACGAGTACTAGTAACGACACAACTAGGAAACGAGTATGTATAGTTTACCTGGAGTCTACCTGGAGGGTATTCCGGGGGTCGACGCCCCTGCAGCCCGGCCCACGACCGGGGACTGAATTTGTATTGATAAAGCCACTGGTGGGCGAAACGTCTACAATAAAGATACCCAGATGTTGCACATGTGTCTTAATTTCATCTTCTCGGTATTGTATACCATTCTTGTACAAGTTGTGTTGTAGAGGTCGCTCACACCTCTACAACACAACTCTCCTCAAAGATTTGTTAAGTTATACCATGAATTAAGGAAATATCCTGGACTTCACCTTACGAAACAAAGCAAAATGCGATAATAATTATGGACAAGGTAGATTATAGTGGAAAAATGAACTTGTTATTAAAAGACAGAGGAATTTACGTGCCTCTTAAAACGTGCATGCGTCTCTCTTTACGTTTTGTCTGTGTTTTAATCACCAGTGGTCAGCCTCAGTCTTCAAGGTGATGGACTGATTACTTTGTCTTCACATTTCTCCTGCTTCTGGTAACTCTTTTGTACTCGACTGAAGAAGCCTAGTGTGTAGGCGAAACGTTTCTGAATACAGGTACCTAACTGTTACACGTGTGTTATCATAATGCCTAGTTCCTCACATACTTCCCTGTCGACTGCTGTTGACAGCAGCAGCAGCAGCTGTTCTTCAGTTTTTCAGCCTTACCACTTGGTCATTTAAAATTGTTTTTTCCTTGTGTGTTTATGAAGCAGCTTGCATTCTGATTTAGTTTTCAAATTGACTCTCGGCTTCCCTTCGTACCCATTTATAGTGTGTGTGTGTGTGCGCGCGCGCGCGTACAGAGCGTCGTGCTACTACACCGCTGCCACTGCTTGTAAATGAAGAAAAAGTTGTACAGTGATCATATGAGGTGTGGTGCTGGGGGAAAGTGGTGGAGGAGGTCGTGTGCTGGGTGCCTACCTGCCCTCGCTCTCTCTCCTACACTCCTATGTTACGCTTCTCTGCTACGCTACACTGCTCTGTTACGCTACTCTGATACACTGCTCTGTTACGCTACTCTGATACACTGCTCTGTTACGCTACTCTGATACACTGCTCTGTTACGCTACTCTGATACACTGCTCTGTTACGCTACTCTGATACACTGCTCTGTTACGCTACTCTGATACACTGCTCTGTTACGCTACTCTGATACACTGCTCTGTTACGCTACTCTGATACACTGCTCTGTTACGCTACTCTGATACACTGCTCTGTACAGGCACAATGCTGTAGTATACTGACATGTTAGTGGTGTATGAGAGTGGTATGGTAGTGGTGTATGAGAGTGGTATGGTAGTGGTGTATGAGAGTGGTATGGTAGTGGTGTATGAGAGTGGTATGGTAGTGGTGTATGAGAGTGGTATGGTAGTGGTGTATGAGAGTGGTATGGTAGTGGTGTATGAGAGTGGTATGGTAGTGGTGTATGAGAGTGGTATGGTAGTGGTGTATGAGAGTGGTATGGTGGTGTATGAGAGTGGTATGGTAGAGTGGTGTATGAGAGTGGTATGGTAGAGTGGTGTATGAGAGTGGTATGGTAGAGTGGTGTATGAGAGTGGTATGGTAGAGTGGTGTATGAGAGTGGTATGGTAGAGTGGTGTATGAGAGTGGTATGGTAGAGTGGTGTATGAGAGTGGTATGGTAGAGTGGTGTATGAGAGTGGTATGGTAGAGTGGTGTATGAGAGTGGTATGGTAGAGTGGTGTATGAGAGTGGTATGGTAGAGTGGTGTATGAGAGTGGTATGGTAGTGGTGTATGAGAGTGGTATGGTAGAGTGGTGTATGAGAGTGGTATGGTAGAGTGGTGTATGAGAGTGGTATGGTAG
>WNWK01011474.1:0-64362 GCA_009830355.1 Cherax destructor
GCAGCAGCCAAAGGACAGACAACTTTCCACAAACAGCTCTATGCAGGAATTCCAATGACAAACCGCGAGTGGTAACCACGTCACCTTTGTCATTGTTAAACTCGCATTTTAATTGGCTGAACCGAGTCGTTGATTTGATGATGTGGCCCTCATCACCAAACCCTTAACGATGGTTCGCTGGTTGGAGGGGAGCCTATGTGGGTGTGTTTAACATGCTCCGAATAAAGGTTACATACTCTTTGCATGCAACACGATATGTATACGTATACACCAGCTGTACGCCATCCAGTCTGCTTCTCTGCTGACTAAGCAGAAATGATCACCAGTAACCCACATGGGTGAGTGGGGTGCCCCCCCAGTACTGTCCCCCAACCTTGGGTGACCCGACTAACGTTTTCTTCCTGGGTGTCGGGTGAGCGCCTGCCAGCTCGTGTTTTCTATACCTCGCGAGAGCTTCCCATTCTCTCTGAATGAGAGTAGGGACCCATATATTCTGGTTTCTTCTGTAAAAACACTAGTTTTACAGCTTTTCTCGAAGGACATTGGATCGTAGATACTTATACACTGGAGTATAAATCTTTGGACCACCATGTGGCCACTCTCCTGGTTTGAATACGACCAAACTTCCGATTCGTAAGGACCAAAACTGTGGAGTAATGTGCTCCTATGATAATGAACTGTTTATCTTGCTACTTAGCTTATTGATGAATCCAAGAAGTCGCAGCCATCCCCGACTCCTTCACAGTGGATACATTCATGGCCTCATTCTCCACTGGGCTGTATGGTAAAAATTACACGTGGTTATACAATATATTGCCCCAAAGGAGCGTATGTTCATATCTTCAGTCATTAACTCCAGACTGAATTTACACTCACGTGTTTGGACTTAAAAGTCCACGCATAACCGATGTCAATAGGTAAATTTTGATGCTCTTGTCCTACAAGAACTGCACAGTCCCTTGCCTGACAAGAACATAAACACATACCTTGCTCGTGTAATGTGTAACGTGAGCGATGGTGTTTACTCCACCATATACGGCGGAAATGCTGTCTTGATTGTAGAATGTTGCTGATGAGTCATCATCTTGTTTCGATGGAGTTCACTTGCGATTGTCTCTACGTTTGTCTTTCCGCAGTAATAAGAAGCTGCGCAAACTTCTGAATATACCGTGATGTTAATGTTATTCACTAAACGCGCTGGAACAGAGTTCTTATCTTATTTCCCGACGTTAGTGGAGATTAAATTAGCGGTCCGACGTCCACGACTAATGTCTTTGTTGAGTTACGTCGCCTCGCGCCGTATGACCCCTCGCGTCGTATGACCTCTTCAGAGCCCGTATTCAATCTAATCCTCTTGCAGCCTCGTGGTGCCTCGTGGGGCTTGATCGCTGATATCAGCACAATTTCAACAATTGCTACATGCTGCTACAAGTGGCAATAAAAATGCTTGTGTCCTCTAAATACTTTGATCACTGGAACACATGATTGTATTGTTTAAGTGTAGAAACTAATACAGCAGTTTACCATAATTTTCCTGTTACGGCAAAGAGTTACATTTATCTCAAATGTCTATTAACTCACATACACACTCGCTGCTACTTGGTCAGACCACATGACACACTGTGGTCAGTACATCTGGTCTGTATTAAGTTGTTTTTCTCAACCAGACGCGCCTCGTCTTGCCCCTTCCTAAGGGCGGAAAGGGTGGGACCCTTAACAAGGGTAGTAAGGGCGCGTACCCCCCCTCCTTTGGAGAATTTTCTCCACAACGTTCACCGACGTCAACATGGCTGCTACTGCATTAGCCGACGGTCTTGCTGTATACTATTACTTCGTCAGCCCCACCTGCATCGAAGCTGAGAGATTCCACTACATTTCTCATTGTTGGACCTGTTACTCTTATGCACACAACACCAGAGACTGTCCTGTGAAGGAAAAGAAGTTTTGCACTACTTGTAGTAGTGAAGGACATAATTTTAGATCGTGCACCGCCGCTGCTCCACCAACACCATCTTGCCTCAACTGTAAAAGCAACGGTCACCGCACACTTGCTGCTAAATGTCCCACTCGTAGAGACATTATGAAGAAGACCCAAAAAGCAGCAGAGAAAAAGTCATCTTCAAAATCACCCACCTATGCTGCTATTACAAAGCTACAAGCTACCACAACAAAAATTCTCCAAGCTTCTACGCAACCTCGCACCTGCCAGTGACCCAACCACCATCTACTACTGTATGGTTTATGCTCATATGCATAATGTTGCTGTTCCTGGGACATTCAACACCTCCATCAATGAACTCTTCAAATTAAACAATATGCCAGAGTTCAAATTCCCAGATTCTCCACTATCTTCTGTGATACTCAACAACAACCAGCATCCTGTCGTCGTCACTTCACCTGCTGGTGGCTCAGCGGCTGCTCAAACACCAACACTATCTAATACTGACGTCATGCCAACAACAACCAATGAGCGTTCCCCACCACCTCACACCTCTACCAAGAACCAATCAGCTGCCTCCCTGCCAGCTGAGACACAGCCACTCCCCACCACGAACCAATCACCGACTTCAGCACTACCAGGTCCTGTTACTCGTTCTACCTTTTCCCAAGCATCCAACACATCCACTGCTGCTCCTAGCACATATACTACAACTGCAAAAATTCCTTCCACGGCCGCTCCTAAACCTTCTACAATTGTTCCAGACTCTGATGAAGTGTGGGAACTCCCTGATGTTCGGTTCTACACCACCAACCAATACTCCGACACAATGACTTCCAAGGAAATTACACAGCGTATCCAGGATGAAACAGTCAAGTATACCATCACCCCTGGCTACAACCTCACTCGCTCTACATTATTTACTATGCTCCACAAACACGACCACCTTTATGACGTGGATTTCATCACGAGAAAGCAGATTAAGTCTCTAGAAAATGGCTCTACTACCAATCGGACAGAACAGTAATCTCACCAACACGAAATGAAGATCGTCCCTGCAGCCTTGACCTTCACTGCCGCCTGCCGCCGCCATCATCGCACCCTCATAGGTGCCATATCTCGTCGTCCCTCAACACCCTCCATCAACACATGCAGTACGTCAGTACCACTTGTTCCACAGTGGTTGGGCCACTGATCTTTCCTACTCTTCCCTCATACACCATCCCATCCTTTTCCAGTTTTCCATCCTTCCCCATCCTTCTTCCTTCCCATCTCACCGATGCCTATCGGTCATGATACGATACGAGGCCAAACATGATGACAGAAATGCAGGTAAAACTACCTGCGTTGTTTTGTTGCTTTGCGCACCCCTATACCTCCCAGTCGCACTGGGATGGTTGCCTGCTCCCATTGCCGATCATCTAGTGACAGATTCAGTGCCTTCTTAAAGGTTGATCTCAGGTGTGTGTCATTCTCGTTAAGTGTTTGGTTGTCAAAAGAGGGTGCGCACCTCAAGAAGAGAGTCTTGGCATAGTAAGACACCTTGTGACGAGATACAGGGCATCATGGGCATCAAGATCACTTATTCTCTCCTCCATTCTTTTCAGGTCATTCACTTTGTCCTTGAGGACCGTGTCGATAACCTTGTGACCCAGCGGTGCTCCTAGGAGGGTACTGTTGGATGGAGTGGTAGTAGTGACTTCTGTGGGGATTGTTCGCACCGCATTGATTATTTCCTGGTTTGTTGTGATGCTTTCACACTTTGAGGGATTGAGGATGAGTCCTAAGGCTTCTCCCTGTGTCTTCACCCGTTGTAGGTCCTCTAACAGGGACTCCCCAGTACCAGCCAGAGTGCCATCATCCAGGTACCAGATGTTGAGCTCGCTGCGTAGGCTGGAAGTTAGTTCTCTTACTGCCAAACAGAAGAGAAGTGGAGCTAGTGGATCACCCTGCTGAACACCCTCAGATGAGGGAATTTCATGTTCCCCAAACAAAAGAGTCGAGGGTTTGCTGTAGCCAGCCATTCTTTTTTGGAGCCTCATTATGCGCTTTGAAGAAAAAGGATGGGGGAATCAGACCCATTGTTATTGGTAACACCCTTCGCCGTCTCGTTGCCAAAGCAGCAGTAAGAAACATTCGCCTAGATGCTGCCAGTTTAATCCAGCCACACCAACTGGGCTTTGGGGTCTCTCAAGGCAGTGAAGCCGCAGCTCATGCGGCAAGGGCCTACATCAGTGACCTACCAGATGACAAGGCCGTAGTCAAACTTGATTTTAGAAATGCCTTTAATATGGTGAAGAGTGATGTGGTCTTGCCGGCCGTTCAGGATCAGTTCCCCAGTCTTTTTCCCTTCATTTCAGGTGGCTACAGCAAACCCTCAATTTTTTTTTTGTTTGGCGAACATGAAATTCCCTCATCAGAGGGTGTTCAGCAGGGTGATCCACTCGCTCCACTTCTCTTCTGCTTGGCAGTAAGAGAACTAACTTCCAGCCTATGCAGCAAGCTCAACATCTGGTACCTGGATAATGGCACTCTGGCGGGTACTGGGGAGTCCCTGTCAGAGGACCTACAATCCCTCAAAGTGTGAAATCATCACAGCGAACCAGGAAATAATCAACGCTGTGCGAACAATCCTCCCATAAGTCTCTACTACCACTCCATCCAACAGTACCCTCCTGGGAGCACTGCTGGGTCACCACGCCATCGACACGGTCCTCAAGGACAAAGTGAATGACCTGAAAAGAATGGAGGAGAGAATAAGTGATCTTGATGCCCATGATGCCCTGTATCTCCTCACAAGGTGTCTTACTATGCCAAGACTCACTTACTGCTTGAGGTGTGCAACCCAACACTTGACGAGTATGGTGCACACTTGAGATCAACCTTTAAGAAGGTACTGAATCTGTCACTAGATGATCGGCAATGGGAGCAGGTAACCCTCCCAGTGCGACTGGGAGTTATAGGGGTGCGCAAAGCAACGCAGGTAGCTTTACCTGCAATTCTGTCATCGTGTTTTGCCTCCTGTGGATTAGTCAAGAAGATTGACCCCGAACGCTTGAGAGGTGTGGTGGGAGCTGAAGACCCCAGGTTCATTGAAGCAACCGTGCGGTGGGACATCCTGGCAGACTTTTCCAGTAGACCAGCTCCTCCCAAAGAGCACAAACAGTCCCACTGGGACAAACCGATCATGGAAAAAAATTGTCAACACAATGCTCACCAACGCTTCAGGAAAGGACAAAGCTCGTCTACTAGCGGTGAAGGCACCACACTCAGGAGATTTCCTTCTAGCTGTTCCCAATTCCTCTCTGGGGACTCGACTCGACCCATAGGCCATTCGGATTGGTGTTGCGCTTCGCCTAGCCGCCCCCATACTCACCGAACATAAGTGTATTTGCAGCAGGGCGACGGCTGATCAATTCGGACTTCATGGTCTCGTGTGTCACACATCAGAAGTGAAGTATGCTAGACATGAGGAGGTCAATGACATCATAAATAGAAGCCTCGCCACAGCCCGTTGTCCAGCTCAACGGGAACCCCAAGTGCAGAGGTCTGATGAAAGTCAAAAGCGTCCTGATAGAGCCACTATGCTACCCTAGAGAGATGGTAAGCAGATTGCTTGGGACTACACCTGTGCTGCCACAATGGCAGACACCTACTTGTCATACTCCGTATCCAAAGGGAATGAAGCTGCCAGCCACAGGGAGACCCAGAAGACTCGCAAATATGATGGCCTTCCCCCTTGCTATAACTTCATCCCAATAGGGTCGGAGACCCTTGGAGCATGGGGCAAATATGATCTAAAGTTTCTCAAAGTAAAAAACTCATCATAGAAACCAAGGACCACAGGGCGACCAGCTTTCTCTTTCAGAGACTCAGTGTTGCAATCCAGAGAGGAAATGCCTGCAGCATTCTGGGCACGCAGCCCACTGCCAGGGAGCTTGACGAAGTATTTGACATATAGCTCTGAGTTGTTATCTATGTTGTTTTACTCCCCATTATATTCTTGTCAATGTATTTTGCCAATGAATTTTGTCTTTAAATAAATAAAGGGGTAGCAATAATGTTGAAGTAGCAGTTATGGAAGGAGGAAAGGGAAGATAAATGTGTAAATTCAAGGATTATGTGGATTAAAATAAGGGTAGGATGCGAAAAGTATGTCATAATAAGCGTGTATGCACCTGGAGAAGAGAGGAGTGTAGAGGAGAGAGAGAGATTTTGGGAGATGTTAAGCGAATGTATATGAACTTTTCAACCAAGTGAGAGAGTAATTGTGGTAGAGGACCTAAATCCTAAAGTAGGAGAAACATGTAGAGAGGGTGTGGTAGGTAAGTTTGGGGTGCCAGGTATAAATGATAATGTGAGCCCTTTGATTGAACTTTGTATAGAAAGGGGTGTAGTTATAGGTAATACGTATTTTAAGAAAAAGAGGATAAATAAGTATACAAAGTATGATGTATTGCGCAATGACAGTAGTTTGTTTGACTACGTATTAGTAAATAAAAGACTGTTGAGTAGACTTCAAGATGTACATGTTTATAGAGGGGCCACAGATATATCAGATCACTTTTTAGTTGTAGCTACAGTGGGAGTAAAAGGTAGATGGGATACAAGGAAAATAGAAGCAGTAAGTAAGAGAGAGGTGAAGGTTTATAATCTAAAAGAGGAGGCAGTTAGGGTAAGATATAAACAACTATTGGAGGATAGATGGGCTAGTGAGAGTGTAGGCAATGGGGTCGAAGATGTATGGGGTAGGTTTAAGAATGTAGTGTTATAGTGTTGTAGTGTTATAGTGCGGTGAAATGATGATGTAAAGAGAGTAGTAAGGGAGAAAAGGTTAGCATATGAGCGGTTTTTATAAATTAGAAGTGATGCAAGGAGGGAAGAGTATATGGAGAGAAAAAGAGAGGTTAAGAGAGTGGAAAATCAATGTAAAAAGAGAGCAAATGAGAGAGTAGGTGAGATGTTATCAACAAATTTTGTTGAAAATAAGAAAAAGTTTTGGAGTGAGATTAATAAGTTGAGGAAGCCTAGGGAACAAATGGATTTGACAGTTTAAAATAGGAGATGAGAGTTATTAAATGGAGAGTTAGAGGTATCGGAAAGATGGAGGGAATATTTTGAGGAGTTGTTAAATGTTGATGAAGACAGGGAAGCTGTGATTTCGTGTATAGGGCAAGGAGGAATAACATCTTCCAGGAGTGTAGAAGAGAACAGTTGTGAGTGTGGGGGAAGTTCGTAGGGCATTGGGTAGAATTAAATGGGGGTAAGGCAGCTGGGATTGATGGGATAAAGATAGAAATGTTAAAACCAGGCGGGGATATAGTTTTGGAGTGGCTGGTGCCATTATTTAATAAATGTATGGAAGAGGGTAAGGTATCTAGGGATTTGCAGTGAGCATGTATAGTTCCTTTGTATAAAGACAAAGGGGACAAAAGAGAGTGCAAAAATTATAGGGGAATAAGTCTGTTGAGTGTACCTGGTAAAGTGTATGGTAGAGTTATTATTGAAAGAATTAAGAGTAAGACGGAGAGCAGAATAGCAGATGAACAAGGTGGCTTTAGGAAAGGTAGGGGGTGTGTAGACCAAGTGTTTGCAGTAAAACATATAGGTGAACAGTATTTGGATAAGGGTAAAGAGGTTTTTGTGGCATTTATGGATTTGGAAAAGGCGTATGATAGGGTGGATAGGGGGGCAATGTGGCAGATGTTGCAGGTGTATGGAATAGGAGGTAGGTTACTGAAAGCAGTGAAGAGCTTTTATGAGGATAGTGAGGCTCAGGTTAGAGTGTGTAGGAGAGAGGGAGATTATTTCCCAGGAAAAGTAGGCCTTAGAGAAGGATGTGTGATGTCACTGTGGTTGTTTAATATATTTATAGATGGGGTTGTAAGAGAAGTGAATGCGAGGGTCTTGGCAAGAGGTGTGGGGTAAAAGGATAATGAATCTAACACAAAGTGGGAGTTGTCACAGCTGCTTTTTGCTGATGACTCTGTGCTTTTGGGAGATTCTGAAGAGAAGTTGGAGAGGTTGGTGGACGAGTTTGGTAGTGTATGAGGGGAAAAGAAATTAAAAGTGAATATAAAAAAGAGTAAGGTGATGAGTATAACAAAAAGATTAGGTGATGAAAAATGGGATATCAGATTGGAGGGAGAGTATGGAGGAGGTGAATGTATTCAGATATTTGGAAGTGGACGTGTCAGCGGATGGGTCTATGAAGGATGAGGTGAACCATAGGATTGATGAGGGCAAAAGGGTGAGTGGTGTACTGAGGAGTCTGTGGAGACAAAGAACTTTGTCCTTGGAAGCAAAGAGGGGGAATGTATAAGAGTATAGTTATACCAACACTCTTATATGGGTGTGAAGTATGGGTGGTGAATGTTGCAACAAGGAGAAGGCTGGAGGCAGTGGAGATGTCATGTCTGAGGTCAATGTGTGGTGTGAATATAATGCAGAGAATACGGAGTTTGGAAATTAGGAGGAAGTGCGGGATTACCAAAACTATTATCTAGAGGGCTGAGGAGGGGTTGAGGTGGTATGGACATGTAGAAAGAATGGAACGAAACAGAATGACTTCGAGAGTGTATAAATCTGAAGTGGAGGGAAGGCAGGATAAAGGTCGGCCTAGGAAAGGTTGGAGGGAGGGGGTAAAGGAGGTTTTGTGTGCGAGGGGCTTGGATTTACAGCAAACATGCGTAGCCGTATTTGATAGAAGTGAATGGAGAAAAATGGTTTTTAATACTTGACGTGCTGTTGGAGTGTGAGCAAAGTAACATTTATGAAGGGATTTAGGGAAACTGGCAGGCCGGACTTGAGTCCTGGAGATGGGAAGTACGTTGTCTGAACTTTGATGGAGGGGTGTTAATGTTGCAGTTTTATAACTGTAGTGTAAAGCACCCCTCTGGCAAGAAAGTGATGGAGTGAGTGATGATGAAAGTTTTCTTTTTCGGGCCGCTCTGCCTTGATGGGAATCGGCCGATGTGTTAATAAATAAAATAATATATATATATATATATATATATATATATATATATATATATATATATATATATATATATATATATATATATATATATATATGCAAAAAGATCACAGTAATCAGGTGATATCAAAATATGCAAGACAACCACTATGAAAAATAGAGAATTCAAGGCTTTCGTGACTACTCACATTATCAAGGAACTATGTGAGTAGTCACGAAAGCGCTTGGAATTCCTCTATTTTTTCATAGTGGTTGTCTTGCAATATATATATATATATATATATATATATATATATATATATATATATATATATATATATATATATGGAACATGAACGTGGCTGCCCTTGGGTCCCTGGTGGTGTCGATGAGTCTGGAACCCAGTTCTTTAAGGAAACGTGTTGTATTTTTTCCCCTCGCTCCCAAGGTCTCTGATCCCACTGGGACAAATTGATACTGTTAGCTTATGTCCCTGTACTTGCCGATCTTGTACTCCTCTCTGTGGTCAGCAGCTCCTCCCTGTCGCCCGACACTGCGATGGATGTAGGTGTCAGCCAGTGTCGACACACAGGTATAATCCCATGCTAAGAGCTTGCCATTCTTCCAAGGATAGATGGTGATCCCGTCGGGGCAGTTTGCTGGGTTGTGGGCATTGTTGGCTGCAAGTGATCGAGGCTCTCTCTCGGCTGGGCATCCAGCTGTAGCAAGGGTTCTCTTTATGATGTCGTTGACCTCGTTGTGTCTTGCACGCTAACCCTTGGTTTTAGAACAGTTAAGACCATGTAGACCATATTGGTCAGCTTGCGCATTGCTGCAAATACACGTATATTTCGTGTGAATAGGGGCAGCAAGGCGCAGAGCCACAGCAATACGAAGGGTCTTAGGGTTGAGGCGTGTTCCCATGGCCGAAATGGGAACTGTTTGGAGGAAGTCCCCAGAGTGAGGTGCACTCACAGATAGGAGACGGGCAGTCTCCCTGTCTGATGTCACGGTTCTAAGTATATTTGCAAGTATCTTTTCAGTGATGGGGCCGTCCCAGCTTGGCTGTTTGTAGGCCAGTTCTTCACTAGGTTTTGGTGTTGGAGCAGCCAGAGTCTCCCATTCAGTGATGACACTGGCGTAGCTAGGGTTGTGTATTCCTGCTGAATCACTTAAGTTGTCTGGAAGAATTTGTTTTATTAGCTCATTTGATGCTATGGAAGAGGATAAGAAAGCTGGTAGGGCAACCTGAGAGGATTTTCGTACTCCCAGCCCCCCAAGCCTGACTGGAAGTGAGGCTTGCAACCACTGTCCATCTTCGAGGGAAAGATTCAATACACTCTCTAGCATGGTCTTGAGGAGAGAGTCATATTCCTTGAGTTTCAGACTGCTGAAGGCTGGGGAGCATCTCAGGAAGTAGTATGTAAGTTTTGGGATTGACAGGCACCTGGTGAGTAGGTAGAAGGCATCATGTGTATCGATGTCTTTCATCCTACCTTCCATCGTCCTGAGGTCTGAGATTTTTTTTTTCCATGACCAGATCGATGGCATTGGGGCCAAGAGGAGCACCAAGGAGAGTGCTGTTGGCTGGATCAATGGCTCGTGCCCCTGGAAAAACAGCCCTAATATTGTGGATCATCTGTTGATTGTTGGAAACTATTTCACATTTGGTGGGGTTTAATCATAGGCCCAGGCTCTCTACCATATCTTTAATTTTCCTGATGTCTCCAAGGAGAGATTCTGTAGTGCCAACTAGAGTGCCATCATCCAAGAACCAGATATTGAGCTCACTGGACAGCGCTTCTGTGACTTCCTTGATGACTAGACAGAATAAAAAGGGGGCGAGAGGGTCCCTGTTGCACACCCTCACACGAGTCAATTTCATGGTAAAACTGGTCAATTAGCAAGAACTCATCTAAAATTAAGCCCTTTCTAAAATTTTCTCTTATACGTTTAGAGATATATTTTTTTCATTTATGTTAATGCAAGAATTTATAATTTTGTACCAAGAGAAACTTTGAAAACCTACCTAACCTTATTACAACAAGCGCAATTTAATTTAGCCTAACCCAACTAAATATATTTTAGATACGTTAACATTAATTTAATAATAAACAAATACAATTAAATATATTTTTTTCGTTAGGTTCAGAATGATTTTGGCGAAATTATTGCATACACAAATTTTCGCTTGTCTTATATGGCAAGAAGAGCGTTGCTATTTAAGCTTGGAATTCTTCTATTTTTTCATAGTGGTTGTTTTGCATATTTTGATATCACCTGTTTACTGTGATCTTTTGCAAAAAAATATATATATATATATATATATATATATATATATATATATATATATGCAAAAAGATCACAGTAAACAGGTGATATCAAAATATGAAAGACAACCACTATGAAAAAATAGAAGAATTCCAAGCGCTTTCGTGACTACTCACATTATCAATGAACTATGAAAGGAAACATGACAAGAAGGCTTATAAAGGGGCAGAATACACCTCACAGTCACATCACACTAACAAAGACTACACCTCACAGTAGCGTAACAACGCACGACTCTGTGAAGAGGAACATAAGAAAGGACCTGAAACTCTTCCCAAGAATTAAGATTAGTCCAATTTATCATTAAATTCTTCCCAAATTTTATTAATTATAAATGAATCCAATTTATATAAACCAAAAGAAATATTCATATTATTTTCAAAACTGCTTTTAATGAAACATGATTCTATTATATTCCTCTCAACCATGGACTTGCTTGATACAACCTTCTCAGCATTTTGAAAATCAATTGGATGGTTAAAGTCTCTCACATGAATAAATAGAGCATTAGAATCTTGTCCAGTTCTAATGCTATATTTATGTTGTTTTAATCTTAGTTCAAGACTTTTACCAGTTTGACCATAATAAACTTTATCGCATATTTTACAGGGAATCTTATAGACACATCCATCAGCATTTTGGGGGGAATTTTTTATCAAAAGTCTTTTTACTGTATCAAGATTTTTAAATACAACTTTGATATTAAAATTCTTAAGAAAGG
The DNA here is from genome assembly GCA_009830355.1 of Cherax destructor. Lineage (NCBI taxonomy): Eukaryota > Metazoa > Arthropoda > Malacostraca > Decapoda > Parastacidae > Cherax > Cherax destructor. Next base: position 11,947 of record WNWK01011474.1, read on the forward strand.
AAGGCATATCAACCAAGTTTTCATGGTAAGGGAGAACCAACATATTTTTGGTTGAAAAAGGTTGGTTGTCCCTTTTAGGATTGTAAAAAGTATTCCTAGCTATTTTAAAAGATTTATCAATTATGTTTCTTGGGTATTTTAAATCATATAGCTCTATGTTAAAACAAAATATTCCCAATTGCCCTCAAAGATTTTTTAAGTCTTATGATTCACTTTTGAATAATAAAAATTTGCGTCTTACTAAAGCAGATAAAATAAATGCAATTGTAATTATGAAAGAAACCGATTACCAAGATAAAATGAATAACCTCCTAGATGATTTTGAAACCTATTCTAAACTTAGAAAGAATCCCTTAGAAACTGTTAACAGCAATTTCAATAAAACAATAAAACATCTATTGAAGGGCAAAGATGAATTAATTAAAAAAATTACTTCCACTAATCCATCTTTACCTTATATGTATGGATTAATTAAAACACACAAACCTGGTAATAATGTTAGACCAATTATTAGCTCCATAGGTTCAGTTTCTTATAAACTTTCTAAATGGCTTGTTGATATTTTGAGCCCAATTGTTGGAAAAATTTCTAATTTTAATGTTAAAAACAATTTAGATTTAGTTGATAAATTAAGCACCTTGACTGATTTAAATTATTTCAATATGGTTAGTTTTGATGTTACCTCCTTGTTTACAAAAGTTCCAGTTGATGATTTACTAAGATTCTTATCTGAAGAACTGGTTAATTATGATTTACCATTGCCAGTTCCTACTATCATTAAACTTATTAAACTTTGTATTGTTGATGCAAAATTTGTATTTAATGATGAGTTTTACACTCAGAAGTTTGGTATGACAATGGGAAATCCTCTTTCACCTGTTCTTAGTAACTTATATCTGGAATTTTTCGAAACAAGATTGCTTAACACTATCCTTCCCAATAGAGCTAAGTGGTATAGATATGTTGATGATATTTTGTGCCTTATGCCTAAGAATGTAGACATAAACCATTTCCTTGTTAAATTAAATAGCTTAGCTCATTCTATAAATTTTACTGGAAAAATAAACACATAAGCAGTATAATGTGATCCTTTATTGACAACGTTTCGCCCACGCAGTGGGCTTTATCGAGTCACAGACAGATCTACCTGGAAAATGAGCAACAAGGAGATATATATAGGGTACAGTCAGGTGGAGAAAGCTGCATGTGAGTCTTAAAAGTAAGGTGATAGTTAAAAACATAGTGTGACTTAAAGGACCTGCAGTGTACCATTCTAGAATCATCACTCATCTGTATATCCAACAACTTCAACCAGAACAACGGCTTCTACAACATAGCTGAACCTATTGCCAAGAAACTTCTTCAACGCTATCCCACCTAGAACTCAAGAATGGTACACTGCAGGTCCTTTAAGTCACACTATGTTTTTAACTATCACCTTACTTTTAAGACTCACATGCAGCTTTCTCCACCTGACTGTACCCTATATATATCTCCTTGTTGCTCATTTTCCAGGTAGATCTGTCTGTGACTCGATAAAGCCCACTGCGTGGGCGAAACGTTGTCAATAAAGGATCACATTATACTGCTTATGTGTTTATTTTTCCATTGTGTCGGTATTTTATACCATTTATTTCCATAAATTTTACTGTTGAATTCGAAGTAAATAACTCATTGCCCTTCCTAGGTGTGTTTATTATTAAGGGTAACATTGATTTTAAATTCAAAATTTACAGAAAACCTACAAATAATTGTTCCTATGTACACTATTACTCTTCACATCAAGACAGAGTTAAAGTGTCGGTTTTTTCTTCAATGTTTTTGAGAGCTTTACGTATTTGTAGTCCAGAGTTCATAGATGAAGAATTCTCTAAAATTTATGAAATAGCTAATGATTTAAAATACCCAAGAAACATAATTGATAAATCTTTTAAAATAGCTAGGAATACTTTTTACAATCCAAAAAGGGACAACCAACCTTATTCAACCAAAAATATGTTGGTTCTCCCTTACCATGAAAACTTGGTTGATATGCCTTCCTTTCTTAAGAATTTTAATATCAAAGTTGTATTTAAAAATCTTGATACAGTAAAAAGACTTTTGATAAAAAAATCCCCCCAAAATGCTGACGGATGTGTCTATAAGATTCCCTGTAAAATATGCGATAAAGTTTATTATGGTCAAACTGGTAAAAGTCTTGAACTAAGATTAAAACAACATAAATATAGCATTAGAACTGGACAAGATTCTAATGCTCTATTTATTCATGTGAGAGACTTTAACCATCCAATTGATTTTCAAAATGCTGAGAAGGTTGTATCAAGCAAGTCCATGGTTGAGAGGAATATAATAGAATCATGTTTCATTAAAAGCAGTTTTGAAAATAATATGAATATTTCTTTTGGTTTATATAAATTGAATTCATTTATAATTAATAAAATTTGGGAAGAATTTAATGATAAATTGGACTAATCTTAATTCTTGGGAAGAGTTTCAGGTCCTTTCTTATGTTCCTCTTCACAGAGTCGTGCATTGTTACGCTACTGTGAGGTGTAGTCTTTGTTAGTGTGATGTGACTGTGAGGTGTATTCTGCCCCTTTATAAGCCTTCTTGTCATGTTTCCTTTTATAGTTCCTTGATAATGTGAGTAGTCACGAAAGCCCTTGGAATTCTTCTATTTTTTCATAGTGGTTGTCTTGCATATTTTGATATCACCTGTTTACTGTGATCTTTTTGCATCAATGGATACCACACGACTCTTCACAATGTTCTCGGTAAGCTTTCCTAATCATATTTCTTTTGTTTCCCAGTTTTCTTCTGCACTGATCAAGTCACATAAGCTTAAAATTCGACTTAATTTTTTAAAAGACTGTTTGAATGAACAAGTTTTGCCTAAATCTCTTTTACCAAATAGACTCTTTGACATGAGAGATCGTCCTTTTGATGATTTTATGAGAATTATTCTTCAGAAACATATTGAAATTACTAAAATACAGGAGAAAGAAGCATTCAAAATATTGAGAAACAAAAATACCCCTTTTTATCAAGCTATTCCATCAGAATGGCAACATAGTATGTTGGATCATTGCTATAATAAACTCAGAAGAATTTGTAATAATCTCAAAAACAAACTACAAAGAAAATTAGATAATTTAATTGAAAATAGTGATTGGACAAAGCACACTAATAACAATTTTGTAATTAACTTATCAGATGAAATATTAGATAAAAATACAACTGCTGCTCTTGGTTTCGGTTTAAGTTTTGCAACTTCAAAAAAACTTAATAATGTTGAAATTGCAAAAGCCTTTTGTAATTTAGAAAAATCCTCTGATTTATCCACTGAAGAAATTTTATATTAGTAAGGGGATGGTATATAGCTCTATGTTAAAACAAAATATTCCTAATTGCCATCAAAGCTTTTTTTAAGTCTTATGATTCACTTTTGAATAATAAAAATTTGCGTCTTACTAAAGCAGATAAAATAAATGCAATTGTAATTATGAAAGAAACCGATTACCAAGATAAAATGAATAACCTCCTAGATGATTTTGAAACCTATTCTAAACTTAGAAAGAATCCCTTAGAAACTGTTAACAGCAATTTCAATAAAAAAATAAAATATCTATTGAAGGCAAAGATGAATTAATTAAAAAAATTACTTCCACTAATCCATCTTTACCTTATATGTATGGATTAATTAAAACACACAAACCTGGTAATCCTGTTAGACCAATTATTAGCTCCATAGGTTCAGTTTCTTATAAACTTTCTAAATGGCTTGTTGATATTTTGAGCCCAATTGTTGGAAAAATTTATAATTTTAATGTTAAAAACAATTTAGATTTAGTTGATAAATTAAGCACCTTGACTGATTTAAATGATTTCAATATGGTTAGTTTTGATGTTACCTCCTTGTTTACAAAAGTTCCAGTTGATGATTTACTAAGATTCTTATCTGAAGAACTGGTTAATTATGATTTACCATTGCCAGTTCCTACTATCATTAAACTTATTAAACTTTGTATTGTTGATGCAAAATTTGTATTTAATGATGAGTTTTACACTCAGAAGTTTGGTATGACAATGGGAAATCCTCTTTCACCTGTTCTTAGTAACTTATATATGGAATTTTTCGAAACAAGATTGCTTAACACTATCCTTCCCAATAGAGCTAAGTGGTATAGATATGTTGATGATATTTTGTGCCTTATGCCAAAGAATGTAGACATAAACCATTTCCTTGTTAAATTAAATAGCTTAGCTCATTCTATAAATTTTACTGTTGAATTCGAAGTAAATAACTCATTGCCCTTCCTAGGTGTGTTTATTATTAAGGGTAACATTGATTTTAAATTCAAAATTTACAGAAAACCTACAAATAATTGTTCCTATGTACACTATTACTCTTCACATCAAGACAGAGTTAAAGTGTCGGTTTTTTCTTCAATGTTTTTGAGAGCTTTACGTATTTGTAGTCCAGAGTTCATAGATGAAGAATTCTCTAAAATTTATGAAATAGCTAATGATTTAAAATACCCAAGAAACATAATTGATAAATCTTTTAAAATAGCTAGGAATACTTTTTACAATCCAAAAAGGGACAACCAACCTTATTCAACCAAAAATATGTTGGTTCTCCTATACCATGAAAACTTGGTTGATATGCCTTCCTTTCTTAAGAATTTTAATATCAAAGTTGTATTTAAAAATCTTGATACAGTAAAAAGACTTTTGATAAAAAATTCCCCCCAAAATGCTGACGGATGTGTCTATAAGATTCCCTGTAAAATATGCGATAAAGTTTATTATGGTCAAACTGGTAAAAGTCTTGAACTAAGATAAAAACAACATAAATATAGCATTAGAACTGGACAAGATTCTAATGCTCTATTTATTCATGTGAGAGACTTTAACCATCCAATTGATTTTCAAAATGCTGAGAAGGTTGTATCAAGCAAGTCCATGGTTGAGAGGAATATAATAGAATCATGTTTCATAAAAAGCAGTTTTGAAAATAATATGAATATTTCTTTTGGTTTATATAAATTGGATTCATTTATAATTAATAAAATTTGGGAAGAATTTAATGATAAATTGGACTAATCTTAATTCATGGGAAGAGTTTCAGGTCCTTTCTTATGTTCCTCTTCACAGAGTCGTGCGTTGTTACGCAACTGTGAGGTGTAGTCTTTGTTAGTGTGATGTGACTGTGTGGTGTATTCTGCCCCTTTATAAGCCTTCTTGTCATGTTTCCTTTCATAGTTCATTGATAATGTGAGTAGTCACGAAAGCGCTTGGAATTCTTCTATTTTTTCATAGTGGTTGTCTTGCATATATATATATATATGTCGTGCCGATTAGGTAAAACTTGCGATTTTGGCTTAAATAGCAACGCTCACCTTGCCATATAAGAAAAGTGAAAATTTGTGTATGCAATAATTTCGACAAAATCATTCTGAACATAACGAAAAAAATATATTTCATTGTGTTTGTTTATTATTAAATTAATGTTAACGTATCTAAAATATATTTAGTTGGGTTAGGCTAAATTAAATTGCGCTTGTTGTAATAAGGTTAGGTAGGTTTTCAAAGTTTCTCTTGGTACAAAATTATAAATTCTTACATTAACATAAATGAAAAAAATATATCTTTAAACGTATAAGAGAAAATTTTAGAAAGGACTTAATTTTAAATGAGTTCTTGCTAATTGACCAGTTTTACCTAATCGGCACGACATATATATATATATATATATATATATATATATATATATATATATATATATATATATATATATATATATATATATATATATATATATATATCATATACGCCTGCCGGCGTGGAGGGAGTGAGCCAGTTTGTGGTGCTCCATACATTTTGTGTGAAAACGAAGGACCAACAAGTTTGGCAAGGGGCAGTTAAGCATACGTCATCGTGAGTACCCACCGGAGATTAAAGAGGCATGGCAAACCTCTGCATCAGACCGTTGTTTCTGTATCATTGAAAGTGCAGTGTGCATGTGCTGAATTAAGTAGTGGGGGAGGTGTTGAGGGGATCCTGCCAGCGGAAGTGTTGGAGAGGTTTGTTTACCCTCTGTTCGGCCGGGAAGGGAGGAGAGTGGTCGCTCAGGACTCAGTCATTGGATGAATATAAGAACACCTCGGTTAACGGTGAGAACACAGTGATTAGTGTTTCAAATGGCGAGGATCTTTCTAAATAGAATGATAAGTGTATAACAATTAGCAAAAGTTAGTGATGTGCATCTTTTGTGAACAGATAGGGCCACTCACATCGCCCCTATCCCAGGTCCCCTCCCCACATCCCAGTGTAGGCCTACTGACTTCCTAACCAAGGGTGTTGCCGTTTAGTGTTCCACCAATTACTCACACTCCCGATCCCTACTCCCCCACCATCATCCCCCAAGCATCCATGCTGTCCTTCACCCGTTACCCACAGCTGCTGCCCTCCCACCCCACAATGCCAGCAATGTCACAAGAAGGCAGTGCCGGGTTACCAAGATTCTCCACGACTGAGCCAATGCCGTGGAATCTGTCCACGAGGCAACTGTCAGGTGTGTCACAGGTTATGTGTACTTAATTCCTCAACTGGCAACATCTGTGCACACAATGGATGTCTAGGCTCCAGGAGGGCTCCAAATGAGAACAGCCAGCAGACAGAGCTGATAGCTATCCTGACTTCACCTCTACAGAGGACCTAAAATCTGCAATCAAATTAACATCCACCAGGACGCTGTCACACATCCCCACAGCAGCTCGCCATCAAGCTGCTAGCAAATTCGCCGACCTCTTGAAGAAAGTCAACGATGCCCCTGCAAACAACGGATACTGGCACAACCTATTGCTATTTGGCAATGGCTGTTTGGCTGTCCCACCAAGGAGGGACAAGTCACTAGCAACATATGTTATTAGGGCAATAAATGCATTCACTAGAGATGACAACCTCGTCCGTCTCCCCTCCAGGGCGTCAAACACCCGCCGGGCAAATGCTAACAACAGGACACCTGACGCCTCAAAAATCAGGGCTCAAATTAGCAGAAAAATAGAAGAGGGTAATATTATTGGAGCACTGAGGCTTATAATCAGTGAGGATACCATCGCTCCTAAGGACTTCCTTACAGCACAAGCCCTGAAGGACAAACATCCACCCAGGGCTCCCAGTACCAACAATGACATCCCTGCCAGTGCAGCAGGTGAAGAACATTTAACCTTACAGGATGCTGATGTGTATAAAGCTGCTTTGTCATTTCCACAGGGCTCAGCAGGAGGTTTCACCGGTTTAAGGCCACAACACTTAAAACAAATGCTCAATCCAGCACTTGGTGAGGTTTCAGAGAGGTTGCTGTCTGAACTCACCAAATTTTCCAATGCGTGCCAGGCTGGCAGTGTCCCAGAAGCCATTGGACGCCTTTTCTTTGATGCCACACTGTGTGCCTTCCGGAAAAAGGATGGAGGAATCAGGTCCATTGCAGTGCCAAGTCGCCAAGGCTTCAGTACGAATGGTAAGTCAAGAGGCTGCCTCAATGTTGAAACCAACTCAGCTCGGTTTTGGTGTTCAACAAGGCTGTGAAGCAGCTGCCCACACAGCACGAGCATACATCAACAACATGTCCATTGAAAAAGCCTTGATCAAATTGGACTTTGCCAATGCTTTCAACTCAGTCAGAAGGGATGCTGCTCTCCAAGCAGTTTCTAGACACGTCACTTCCCTCTATCCCTTCATAGAATCGTGTTATAGTGTGGCTTCTAAACTATTGTTTGGGGACCATGAAATGGACACTGTACCATTGTATTCATGATCATGTTTGTTTTTCTGTCAATGTATTCTGTCTATTAATAAAGCACTTATATATAATATATATAGGGGATGGTTGAAGAAAATATTCAAACAGCTCCGGGGGAGAACCTCGAGTTTCCCTGAGGTACGTTTATCGTCTTCTCTGAGGATGACGGTCCCAGTAAAGTTCTAGAGGTGGTACCCTATTATGAAATATATATGTCGTGCCGATTAGGTAAAACTTGCGATTTTGGCTTAAATAGCAACGCTCACCTTGCCATATAAGACAAGTGAAAATTTGTGTATGCAATAATTTCGCCAAAATCATTCTGAACATAACGAAAAAATATATTTCATTGTGTTTGTTTATTATTAAATTAATGTTAACGTATCTAAAATATATTTAGTTGGGTTAGGCGAAATTAAATTGCGCTTGTTGTAATAAGGTTAGGTAGGTTTTCAAAGTTTCTCTTGGTAAAAATTATAAATTTTTACATTAACATAAATGAAAAATATATCTTTAAACGTATAAGAGAAATTTTTAGAAAGGACTTAATTTTAAATGAGTTCTTGCTAATTGACCAGTTTTACCTAATCGGCACGACATATATATATATATATATATATATATATATATATATATATATATATATATATATATATATAATATATATATATATATATATATATATATATATATATATATATATATATATATATATATAAGACAACCACTATGAAAAAATAGAGAATTCAAGTTTCGTGACTACTCACATTATCAATGAAATATAGTTCCTTGATAATGTGAGTAGTCACAAAGCGCTGGAATTCCTCTATTTTTCATAGTGGTTGTCTTGCATATTTTGATATCACCTGTTTACTGTGATCTTTTTGCATATATATATATATATATATATATATATATATATATATATATATATATATATATATATATATATAAAATATCTCTGGCCGACGGAGACTCGACCTACGAACCTCATGACAAGGTACTGCGTACCTTGTCATGAGGTTCGTAGGTTCGAGTCTCAGTCGGCCAGAGATCAGTGTTTGTGAATATTTCGCCTGCTCTTGCGAATTCCTAGCATATTATATATATATATATATATATATATATATATATATATATATATATATTATATATATATATATATATATATATATATATAATATATATATATATAATATATATATATATATATATATATATATATATATATATATTCCAAACAGCCTCAGCGTGGCCATCCAGAGGAAAATGCATGCTGCGTACTGGGCTCGCGTCCGGTTTCGGAGGAGCTGGAAGAGATTCACAATCTTTGATATATTGTACCAATGTATTCATGTTCATATTTTGTGTTTTCTGTCAATGTATTCTGTCTATTAATAAAGCACTCATTCAATATATATAGGGAGTACATTTATTGTCTTCTCTGAGGATGAGGGTCCCCAGCAAATTATATATATATATATATATATATATATATATATATATATATATATGCAAAAAGATCACAGAAAACAGGTGACATCAAAATATGCAAGACAACCACTATGAAAAAATAGAGGAATTCCAAGCGCTTTCGTGACTACTCACATTATCAAGGAACTATAAAAGGAAACATGACAAAAGGCTTATAAAGGGCAAAACACACCTCACAGTGTGTAACACCACACCTCACAGTAGCGTAACAACACACGACTCTGGGAAGAGGAACATAAGAAAGGACCTGAAACTCTTCCCAAGAATTAAGATTAGTCCAATTTATCATTAAATTCTTCCCAAATTTTATTAATTATAAATGAATCAAATTTATATAAACCAAAAGAAATATTCAGATTATTTTCAAAACTACTTTTATGAAACATGATTCTATTATATTCCTTTCATCTATGGACTTGCTTGATACAACCTTCTCAGCATTTTGAAAATCAATTGGATGGTTAAAATCTCTCACATGAATAAATAGAGCATTAGAATCTTGTCCAGTTCTAATGGTATATTTATGTTGTTTTAATCTTAGTTCAAGACTTTTACCGGTTTGACCGTAATAAACTTTATCGCATATTTTACAGGGAATCTTGTAGACACATCCGTCAGCATTTTGGGGGAATTTTTATCAAAAGTCTTTTTACTGTATCAAGATTTTTAAATACCACTTTGATATTAAAACTCTTAAGAAAGGAAGGTATATCAACCAAGTTTTCATGGTAAGGGAGAACCAACATATTCTTGGTTGAATAGGGTTGGTTGTCCCTTTTTGGATTGTAAAAAGTATTTCTAGCTATTTTAAAAGATTTATCAATTACGTTTCTTGGGTATTTTAAATCATTAGCTATTTCATATATTTTAGAGATTTCTTCATCTATGAACTCTGGACTACAAATACGTAAAGCTCTCAAAACATTGAAGAGAAAACCGACACTTTAATAGTGTACATAGGAACAATTATTTGTAGGTTTTTCTGTCAATTTTAAATTTAAAATCAATGTTACCCTTAATATTAAAAACATCTAGGAAGGGCAATGAGTTATTTACTTCGAATTCAACAGTAAAATTTATAGAATGAGCTAAGCTATTTAATTGCACAAGGAAATGGTTTATGTCTACATTCTTAGGCATAAGGCACAAAATATCATCAACATATCTAAACCACTTAGCTCTATTGGGAAGGATTGTGTTAAGCAATCTTGTTTCGAAAAATTCCATATATAAATTACTAAGAACAGGTTAAAGAGGATTTCCCATTGCCATACCAAACTTCTAAGTGTAAAACTCATCATTAAATACAAATTTTGCATCAACAATACAAAGTTTAATAAGTTTAATGATAGTAGAACTATCAATGGTAAATCGTAATTAACCAGTTCTTCAGATAAGAAACTTAGTAAATCATCAACTGGAACTTTTGTAAACAAGGAAGTAACATCAAAACTAACCATATTGAAATCATTTAAATCAGTCAAGGTTATTAATTTATCAACTAAATCTAAGTTGTTTTTAACATTAAAATTAGAATTTTTCCAACAATTGGGCTCAAAATATCAACAAGCCATTTAGAAAGTTTAGAAGAACTGAACCTTTATAAGCCTTCTTGTCATATTTCCTTTTATAGTTCCTTGATAATGTGAGTAGTCACGAAAGCGCTTGGAATTCTTTTTCTGTATATATATATATATATATATATATATAATAATAATAATATTATATATATATATATATATATATATATATATATATATTATATATATATAATAAGAAATATATATATATATATATAAAAACTCTAGAACTATATAATATATATATATATATATATATATATATATATATATATATATATATATATATATATAGTGTGTGTGTGTGTGTGTGTGTGTGTGTGTGTGTGTGTGTGTGTGTGTGTGTGTGTGTGGTTGTTGTGTTTTGTATTTATTTATTTATTAAACACATGGTACTGTTTTCCACGGAGGCGCGAGTGACCACTTTTATCACTTCCTTGCAAGGCGTACCAATATTACAGTTCAAAACTCCCTTCAACAGAGTGCAGTTTTAGTGCTGAATATTAATAAAATATATATAATAATGGTTCAACTATTGCTACTACTGATGCTAATAATAAAATATAATAATAATAATAATGGTAATAATAATAATAATTAAAGATTTTAATTATGATTTATAATAATAATAATAATAATACTAATAACAACAAAAACAATCATTATTATTTCATCTCTTTCTAATTGCCGTTGTAACTTTTGCCTTATATTGCAGGTGAATATGAGAGGAAGGTCGACACTACGCCCACCATCCTGCCCACTTTGTCTCCCACACAACTGCCCACCCATCAACCTGCCCAGCAGCCTGCCAGCCAGCCCGCCCAACCCCTCACCCAGATACCATTCACCGACGGCGCTGCCCAACTAAACCACGAGTGCCACCTCCCACCAGCAGTGCCACCTCCCAGCTGAGCACCACACTGCCCACCTCCCAGCTGAGTACTATGCTGCCCACCTCCCAGCTGAGCACTACGCTGCCCACCTCCCAGCTGAGCACCACGCTGCCCACCTCCCAGCTGAGCACTATGCTGCCCACCTCCCAGCTGAGCACTGTGCTGCCCACCACTGGCTCGTGCAGTGAAGGCTGGGACCTCATAGATGACCGCTGCTACAAGGTCAGTCAACACTTGTAAATATTGTATTCTTCAAACTGTGCTAATATGTGTTCTAGTCTCTTAGGACAAAATTCATGTATATGTTGCTCTCCTCCTCCCTGGATCAAACTTAAATATTCAATGTTCCTCCATTTTGGTATTACCCCTACAGGTTTGGTAACCATAATAGTAATAGCCTTTGCATTACCCTATGGGTTTAGTGCTTCCAAATGATGATGATACAAAGTTATGGAAAATAAATGAGTAGATTCCTGCACATGACTGACCTCCATGACTCACAGTGACCTGACCTCCATGACTCACAGTGACCTGACCTCCATGACTCACAGTGACCTGACCTCCATGACACACAGTGACCTGACCTCCATGACTCACAGTGACCTGACCTCCATGACTCACACTGACCTGACCTCCATGACAACACTGACCTGACACCCATGACTCAGAGTGACCTGATCTCTAGGACTTACAGTGACCTGACCTCTAAGACTCACACTGACCTGACCTCCATGACTCACACTGACCTGACCTCCATGACTCACACTGACCTGACCTCTAGGACTCAGTGACCTGACATCTAGGACTCACAGTGACCTGACCTCCATGACTCACACTTACCTGACCTCCATGGCTCACACTGACCTGACCTCCATGACTCACACTGACCTGACATCCATGACTCACACTGACCACCCTGATGACCTCCATAACTTACACTGACCTGACCTATATGTCTCTCGCTGACCTGAACTCCATGTCTCACACTGACTTTAGCTCCATGACTTACACTGACCTTACCCGTATGACTCACACTGACCTGAGCTCCATGAATCACACTGACCTTAGCTCCATGACTTCACTGACCTTACCTATGACTCACACTGACCTGAAACTCGATGACTTAACATGACCTGACCTCCATGACTCACTGTACCTGAATGACTCACTGATCTGACATCCGTGACTCTACTGACTTGACCTCCATGACTTACACTGACTCTGACTTGAATGACCTTGGACATGCCTCCATGGCTCACAGTGCCATAACCTGGATGTTATGAATGAAAAGCTGGATGTCCTGGCTCTTAGTGAAACAAAGCTGGATGTCCTGGCTCTTAGTGAAACAAAGAGAGTTTCAGTGGGGAGAAATAAATGAAACAGAGTTAAAGCTAAGGAAGGAGTGGCAATAATGTTGAAGGATCAGTTATGGCAGGAAAAGAGGGAATATAAAGGTAATAATTCAAGGATTATGTGGAGTAGAAGTGTAGAGGGGAGAGATTTTGGGAAATGTTGAGTGAGTGCGTTGGAGATTTGAACCATGTGAGAGAGTACTTATGGTTGGGGATCTAAATGCTAAAGTGGTAAAAATGTTGTGGAGGGAGTAGTAAGTATGTTTGGGGTGCCAGGGGTAAATGAAGAATGGGGGCCTTTAATTGAACTATGTGTGGAAAGAGGATTGGTGATAAGTAATACATATTTTATGAAAAAGAGGATGAATAAGTATACAAGATATGATATAGCACGTAATGAAAGTGTTAGAATATGTATTGGTGGATAAAAGGTTGATGGGTAGACTTCAGGAAGTGCATGTTTATAGAGGGGCAACATATATCGGATCATTAACTAAGGGAGGACGAAATTAGGATGAGATATAAACAACTATTGGCAGAAAGGTGGGCTAGTGCGAGTATAAGTAGTGAGGGATTGAAGAGGGATGGGATAGTTTTAAAAATGCAGTGTTAGAATGCGGAGAAGTTTGTGGCTATAGGAGGGTGGGTGCAGGAGGAGAGAGGAGTGACTGATGGGATGATGAAATATAGGGTTGCTTATGAGAAGTTTTTACAAAGAAAAAGTGATATAAGAAGTATATGGAGAGCAAAAGAAAGGTGAAGTGAGTGGTGAGGGAGTGCAAAAGGAGAGCAAATGATAAAGTGGGTGAGGCACTCTTAACAAATTTTGCTGAGAATGAGAAAATTTTGTAGAAATACATAGGTAAAGAAAACCTAGGGAACGAATGAATTTGTCAGTTAAAATCAGAGTAAGGGAGTTAGTAGATGGGGAGTTGGAGGTATTGGGTAGATGGCGGGAATATTTTGAGGAACTTTTAAATGTTGATGAAGAGAGGAAGGCAGTAATTTCACGCAACGGCCAGGGAGGAATAACATCTTTTTGGGTATGAAGGAGAGCGGTTGTGAATGTGGGGGAGGTGCTTGAGGCATTACGTAGAATGAAAGGGGTTAAAGCAGTTGGAACTGACGGGATCATGACAGAAATAATAAAAGAAGGGGAGGGATATAGGTTTGGAGTGGTTAGTATTTTTATTCAATAAATGTATGAAAGAAGGGAAGGTACCTAGGGATTGACAGAGTGTGTATAGTAGGGAGTATTGAAAAAATACAAATTTTAGAGATGCAAGCTGCACTTTTCAGGCATTATTTGTATGGTCACAACAAACTTCTGTGCAAAATTTCAGACAATTTCATGCCCATTTACCCAGCAGCATTGCGAGCGACTTTTCGTCAAATTATACACCATTGAAAGTAATTAGTTATAATTTATTGGTTGTCAGGATAATACAAGTGTACATGGTTTATATAATTTTTGGTTGTGAAGATTGTATAATCAAATGTGCATGGGTTATATCATTCATCAACTATTTAATTTTAAACTATTATAAGTTATAAGTGAAGTCTTTCTTGGTGTGGAACTTGGGCTTCACTTTCCTGGAAAATATTCTTTGTCTGATATATCCATCTCTTGCCTTCTGTCCAGTCACTTCAGTGCAGCTTCAGTCATCTCTTGCCTTCTGTCCAGTCACTTCAGTGCAGCTTCAGTCATCTCTTGCCTTCTGTCCAGTCACTTCAGTGCAGCTTCAGTCATCTCTTGCCTTCTGTCCAGTCACTTCAGTGCAGCTTCAGTCATCAGTTTTATCCCTCTCTCAACAGCTTGAGTGTTGTTTGGCCACTTGGGAACCTCCAGTAGAGTCTGAATAATTTTCAGAACCTGATGATCTGATAGAGAAGCAATGAAAGGAGGCTCAGTTTTGAGCTCAGTCTTCCAGTCAATCATGGAATGATAGTTCTTTGCTTGCCACTTTAGTTTTGGAATCATTACTTTTCTTGAGTTGACAATAGCAGCCATATTGTCATTCTCTTCATCTTCACTGTCATCCTCGTCATCAGTGTAGATTAACAAGTCCTCGTCAACACCATCAGCAGAATCTTCTCCATCCTCATCAGAGTTGTCAGTATTTTCTTCTGTCTGCTGATTCTCTTCTCTAATTTTTCTTATCACTGAGACAACTTTGTCTCTCACAGTCATGTCTTCATCACCACACATACCAAGAAGCAGTTGATCCCTCAGTCATGTCTTCATCACCACATACCAAAGCAGTTGATCCCATCAGTCTTCATCACCAGTCAAGAAGCAGTGATCTCTCACAGTCATGTCTTCATCACCGCACATACCAAGGTGCAGCAGATCTGTGTGAGCAAAGTAGGAATTTCTTTGGACAGTCTTTTTTACTATCTTCTTTTTTTCACTGTCTAGAAGTCTCATAAATTGCAGTGACTGGAAGACGTTCTTTGGACCGAGTATTTGTGTCTGGCATCTCGTAACCTCTGTGGTCCAATAACTTGACTTTTGTCGTCCATAGTGATAATACCATAAGGTGGTGGTAGCAATGGCAGCTCCAGCATAATCACTGATCAAGTATCTGTCACATGTGGCTGCCAGTGTGGGGAGTCATGTTCTGTTCTGCTGTCAGCTGCTGGCAGTCACACCACTCAAGACATACCTTACCTTTGATATACCTTTAAAGAGTTTCGAGAGTTTCACTATTCTCGGAGCCCGGCAACGGGCCAGAATCGTCTGGTGCTTGCCTGATCAACCAGGCTGTTGCTGTTGGAGGCCCGCTGCCCAACATATCCATCACAACCTGGTTGATCTGGCACCTGGTGAAGATACCTGTCCAGTTTCCTCTTGAAGGCTTCTATACTTGTTCCGGCAGTGTTTCTGATATCTTCTGGTAAGATGTTGAAAAGTCTGGGGCCCCGGATGTTGATACAGTGTTCTCTTATCGTCCCCACTGCACCCCTACTCCTCACTGGGTTTATTTTACACTTCCTCCCATATCTCTCACTCCAGTATGTTGTTATGGCAGTGTGTAGATTTGGGACCAGGCCCTCAAGTACTTTCCAGGTATATATTTTCATGTATCTCTCTCTCCTCCGCTCCAATGAGTACATGTTCAAGACTTAAGGCGTTTCCAGTAATTTAGGTGCTTTACTGGCTCAATGTGAACCGTAAACGATCTCTGTATTTGTTCCAGCTCTGGTATTTCTCCTGCTTTGAACGGGGCCGTCAGCACTGAGCAATCAGTATCGACAGAAGGGCTATCCGGTTCACTCTGTCTTTACTCCAGCTGCTTCCTGTCTCTGGCTGCATCCTGCTCCTCTTTTAAAGTCACTCTATCCCACATCCTCGTTACTGTCATGTCAACACAGCCAATTTTCATCTTCCTATCGCCTCTCTGGTCAAGGAGGAACTGTACCTCACGTTTAGGAACTTTCACATCACAATTACAGGCCAGGTGGTATCCGTCACACTCTTGACAGGAGGCAGCAGGTCAGTAACAACTACATATATCAAACAACTCGCTCATTTCTTCCTGAAATGTAGCTTTTTCGGAGACATTTTTGTTCTTATTATGTTCTATTCCTCTACTGTACAATTTTCTGGCTGAGAATAGGAATAGTCTTTCTGTCTCCAATTGATTTCTTCCCATAGTTCAGAACAATCCTTAGCTGATATCTTGATAATCACTAAAACATCAATAAACTTTCCTTCATCACATTTATATCACCAGCAGTTCCTTAGCATATCACCTTTGGACGGAAGTTTGTTCACTGGAAGAACACTGGCATGGCCAAACAATGCATGTTCTGTGGCTTTCCTTGTTGACATTGTAGACATCTCAGTAGTAAAGTTAATAGATAATCAGTATCTGAAAAGAGAGAAAGTTAGTTAATGTTTAAAAATACTGCGTATTACTGTATTACTGAGCAGCGCAGCTCAGTGTTTTATGTATCTATGTACTACCTGGAGTCTACCTGGAGAATTCCAGGGGTCAACGCCCCCGCGGCCCGGTCCGACCAGGCCTCCTGTTGGACCAGAGCCTGATCAACCAGGCTGTTACTGCTGGACTGCGTGCGGCCAGCAGTAACAGCCTGGTTGATCAGGCTCTGGTCCAACAGGAGGCCTGGTCACGGACAGAGCCGCGGGGGCGTTGACCTCTGGAATTCTCTCCAGGTAGACTCCAGGTAGTACATAGATACATAAAACACTGAGCTGCGCTGCTCAATAATACAGACATATTCCAAAATTTCAATTGCAAATGCTATAGGCTAAACCTCAACCAATTTACTTCATATTTGGCGCTGAATCTATAATATATATAAGGAACAATGCCTGAAGAGTGCAGCTTTGACAAAAATTTCAATGCTCCCTAGTGTATAGTTCCTTTATATAAAAAGAAAGGGGGGCGAAAGTGATTGTAAAAAAAATATAGTTTACTGAGTACACCAGGTAAAGTGTATGGTAGGGTTATTAGGGTTATTATTGAAAGGCTATATAATGGATAGGGGATGTGTAGATCAAGTGTTTACATTGATGAATATAAGTGAACAATATTTAGAAATAGGTACGGAAGTTTTTATTGCATTTATGGATTTAGAAAAGGCACATGATAGGGAGGATAGGGAAGAAATGTGGCAGATGCTGCAAGTGTATAAAATAGGTAGTAAGTTACTAAATGCTGTAAAGAGTTTGTATAGGGATAGTGAGGCTCAGGTTAAGGTGTATAAGAAAGAGGGATATTACTTCCCAGTAAAAGTAGGCCTTAGACAGGGATGTGTAATGTCACCATGGTTCTTTAACATATATATAGATGGGGTTGTAAAAGAAGTAAATGCTAGGGTGTTGGGGAGAGGGATGGGATTAAACTATAAGGAATCAAATACAAAATTGGAGTTGATGCTGTTACTTTTTGGTGATGATACTCTGCCTTTGGAAGTTTCTAAAGAAAAGTGGCAAATGTTAGTGGACAAGTTTGGGAGGATGTGTAAAGGAAGAGAGTTGAAAGCGACATATATATGAATAAGATGATGAATGTATCAAAAAAATTAGATAAATTGGATATCACATTGGAGTGAGTGAGTATGGAAGAAGTGAATGTGTTCAGATATTTGGGAGCTGACTTGTCAGCAGATGGGTTTATGAAGGATGAGGTTAACCATAAAATTGATGAAGAAAAAAAAGGTGAGTGGTGCTTTCAGGTATCTGTGGAGACAAAAAACGTTATCCATGGAGGCAAAGAAGGGAATGTACTAGAGTATAGTGGTACCAACATTATTATATGGGTGTGAAGCTTGGGTTGTAAATGCTGCAGCGAGGAGGAGGCTGGAGGCAGTGGAGATGTCCTGTCTAAGGGCAATGTGTGGTGTAAATGTTATGCAGAAAATTCGTAGTGTGGAAATGAGGAGGTGTGGAGTTACAAAAAGAATTAGTCAGAGAGCTGAAGAGGGGTTGTTGGGGTGGTTTGGCTATTTAAAGAGGATGGAACAAAGTAAGATGACTTAGAGGACGTTTAAATCTGTAATGGAAGGAAGGTGGGATAGAGGTCGTCCTAGGAAAGAGGGGGTAAAGAAGGTTTTGTGGGTGAGAGGCTTGGACTTCCAGCAAGTGTGCATTAACGTGTTTGATAGGAATGACTGGAGATGAACGGTTTTTGGGACCTGATTGAACTGTTGGAGTGAGATGGGATCCAGGGAAAGCAGTTAGCCGGAGTTGAGTCCTGGAAGTGGAAAGTACAATGCCTGCACTTTAAAGGAGGGGTTTGGGATATTAGCTGATTGGAGTGACATCTAAACTGTCGTATCTGGGGAACCTCTGCAAAGACAGTCTTTGTGTGTGAATGATGGTGAAAGTCTTGCATGATGATGATTTTTTTTTTTTGGGTCACCCTGCCTCGGTGGTCACCCTGCCTCGGTGGTCACCCTGCCTCGGTGGGAAACGGACAACGTGTTATTATATATATACTATATATATATATATATATATATATATATATATATATATATATATATATATATATATATATATATATATATATATATATATATATATATGCAATAAGATCACAGTAAACAATTGATATCACGTATGCAGAACAACCACTGTGAAAAATTAGTGAAATTCAAGTGGCTCTGAGAGCCAGCAGCAGGAATACGCCCGCACTGTGCTAATCTAAGAAAACTTCCCTCACTCCTTCAGTTGCAGCCTTGCAACATTACATAGCTCCTGATGACGCACTGCGAAGTGTGAATATAGTAAATATTTATGTTTCTTGATATATATATATATATATATATATATATATATATATATATAATATTATTTCATATATATATATTATATATATATATATATATATATATATATATATATATTATATATATATATATATATTTCTTTTAAAATATATTTTATATATATATATATATAAGAAATAAAATATTTTTATAATTAATATATAAAATATATATATATATATATATATATATATATATATATATATATATATATATATATATATATATTATAATAAATATATTAATAAGGTTAGGTAAAACTTGCGATTTGGTTAAATAGCAACGCTGTCTTGCCATATAAGACAAGTGAAAATTTGTGTATGCAATAATTTCGCCAAAATCATTCTGAACATAACGAAAAAATATAGTTCATTGTGATTGTTTATTATTAAATTAATGTTAACGTACCTAAAATATATTTAGTTGGGTTAGCTAAATTAAATTCGCTTGTTGTAATAAGGTTAGGTAGGTTTTCAAAGTTTATCTTGGTACAAAATTATAAATTCTTACATTAACATAAATGAAAAATATATATCTTTAAACGTATAAGAAAAATTTTAGAAAGGACTAAATTTTAGATGAGTTCTTGCTAATTGACCAGTTTTACCTAATCAAGAACACACACAATATATTTATATATATATATATAATTGCCTGGTAAGTTATAGGTTAAATCCTGGTCAATATAATAAATTTTTACATTTACATAAATAAATATTATCTTTAATATATAAATTTTTAGTAAGGCTTAATTAAATTATTAATTAATTTACTAGGCAAATTAATTTTATAATTAAAATTTTATAATATATTTATTAAAAAATTAAATATTAACTATTGGAAAACGCAATTACATACCTAATCCGCAGCTAATTATAAGTAAATGTACTTATAATATATATAAATTTCTGTTAGTTGTAGAATGATTTGTACAATTGATACACGATCACTGATCGTTTATGTGAATATTGCTTTGCAATTCCTGCAATATTTATATAAAATATTATTATATATATATATATATATATATATATATATATATATATATATATATATATATATATATATATATATATATATATATTATTGTTCTTTTTCAACAAGTCGTCCGTCTCCCACCGAGGCAGGGTGACTCAAGAAAGAAAGAAAATCCCCAAAAAGAAAATACTTTCATCACCATACCATTCAACACTTTTACCTCACTCATACATAATCACTGTCTTTGCAGAGGCGCTCAGATACGACAGCTGAGAATAGTCCCTCCCAGCTGTCACTATCCAAGACCCCTCCTTTAAAGTGCAGGCATTGTACTTCCCATTTCCAGGACTCAAGTCCAACTAAATCAATTAACTGGTTTCCCTGAATCCCTTCACAAAATATTACCTTACTCACACTCCAACAGCTCGTCAGGTCCCAAAAACCATTCGTCTCCATTCACTCCAATCTAACACGCTCACACATGCTTGCTGGAAATCCAAGCCCCTCGCCCACAAAACCTCCTTTAGCCCCTCCCTCCAACCTTTCCGAGGACGACCCCTACCCCACCTTCCTTCCCCTACAGATTTATACGCTCTCCAAGTCATTCTACTTTTATCCATTCTCTCTAAATGACCAAACCACCTCAACAACCCCTCTTCAGCCCTCTGACAAATACTTTTAGTAACTCCACCTCCTCCTAATTTCCACACTCCGAATTTTCTGCATAATATTTACAACAACACATTGCCCTTAGACAGGACATCTCCACTGCCTCCAGCCGCCTGCTCACTGCAGCATTTGCAACCCATGCTTCACACCCATATAAGAGTGTTGGTACAACTATACTTTCGTACATTCCCTTCTTTGCCTCCATGGATAATGTTTGTTGTCTCCACAGATACCTCAATGCACCACTCACCTTTTTCCTTCATCAATTCTATGGTTAACCTCATCCTTCATAAACCCATCTGCTGACAAGTCAGCTCCCAAATATCTGAAAACATTCACTTCTTCCATAATCCTCTCTCCAATGTGATATCCATTTTTTTTATTTAAATCGTTTGATACCCTCATTACCTTACTCTTATCTTTGTTCACTTTTAACTTTTACCTTTACACACCCTCCCAAACTCGTCCACTAACCTTTGCAACTTTTTCTTAGAATCTCCAATAAGCACAGTATCATCAGCAAAAGTAACTGTGTCAACTCCCATTTTGCATTTAATTCCCCATAATTTAATCCCACCCCTCTCCCCAACACCCTAGCATTTACTTCTTTTACAACCCCATCTATAAATATATTAAACAACCATGGTGACATTACACATCCCTGTCTAAGACTTACTTTTACCGGGAAGTAATCTCCCTCTCTCCTACACACCTAACCTGAGCCTCACTCTCCTCATAAAAACTTTTTACAGCATTTAGTAACTTACTACCTATTCCATACACCTGCAACATTTGCCACATTGCTCCCCTATCCACTATATCACACACCTTTTCTAAATCCATAAATGCAATGAAAACTTCCCTATATTTATCTAAATACTGTTCACATATATGCTTCAATATAAACACTTGATCTACACATCCCCTACACACTCTAAAGCCTCCTTGCTCATCAGCAATCATACTCTCTGTCTTACCTCTAATTCTTTCAATAATAACCCTACCGTACACTTTACCTGGTATACTCAGAAAACTTATTCCCCTATAATTCTTACAATTTCTTTTATCCCCCTTCCCTTTATATAAATGAACTATACATGCTCTCTGCCAATCCCTATGTACCTTCCCCTCTTTCATACATTTATTAAAAAAAATACCAACCACTCCAACACTATATCATCCCCTGCTTTTAACATTTCTTCCATGATCCCGTCAGTTCCAGCTGCTTTACCCCCTTTCATTCTACGTAATGCCTCACGCACCTCCCCCACACTCACATCCTGCTCTTCTTCACTCCTAAATGATGCTGTACCTCCCTGGCCAGTGCTTGAAATTACCGCCTCCCTTTTTTCATCGACATTTAAAAGTTCCTCAAAATATTCCCGCAATCTCCCCAATACCTCCAGCTCCCCATCTACTAACTCCCCTACTCTGTTTTTTACTGACAAATCCATTCGTTCCCTAGGCTTTCTTAACTTGTTTATCTCACTCCAAATTTTTTTCTTGTTTTCAGCAAAATTTCTTTTTTGCTCTCCTTTTGCACTCTCTCACCACTCTGTTCACCTTTCTTTTACTCTCCATATAATCTGCTCATCTATTAACACTTCTGTTTTGTTAAAACCTCTCATAAACTACATTTTTCTCTTTTATCACACCCTTTACTTCTTCATTCAACCACTCACTCATCTTTCCTCCTGCACGCACCCTTCTATAGCCACAAACATCTGCCCCACATTCTAATACTGCATTTTTAAAACTATCCCAACTCTCTTCAACCCCCCGTACTCATACTTGCACTAGCCCACCTTTCTGCCAATAGTTGCTTATATTTCACTCTAACTTCCTCCTCCCTTAGTTTATACACTTTTACCTCTCTCTTACTTGCTGTTGCCATTTTCTTTTTGTCCCATCTACCTTTTACTCTAACTGTAGCTACAACCAAATAATGATCTGATATATCTGTTGCCCCTCTATAAACATGTACATCCTGTACAACCTTTTATCCACCAATACATAATCCAACAAACTACTTTCCTTACGTGCTATATCATACCTTGTATATTTATTTATCCTCTTTTTCTAAAATATGTATTACTTATTACCAACCCTCTTTCTACACATAGCTCAATGAATGGTTCCCCATTTACATTTACCCCTGGCACCCCAAATTTACCTACTACTCCCTCCACAACATTTTTACCCACTTTAGCATTGAGATCCCAAACCACAATACTCTGTCACTTGGTTCAAAACTCCTCACGCACTCACTCAACATTTCCCAAAATCTCTCTCTCTCCTCTACACTTCTCTCTTCTCCAGGTGCATAAACACTTACTATAACCCACCAAACATTGGTGAAAATAATTTCTGTCTTGGCAGCTAATGAAGAAGTGAAGGAGAATTTGTTTGCTTATTTGGTTCATTACTTTACTAGGAAACACTTCTGACATGATGGCTTTTTATTAATGATTAATCTGTTTCCATCTTTAGTTTAAATTATCTTGTAAGACAACACTTTGGCGAGACTTGTACTGAAAAAGTAATAGTTGGGAAAATAACAGGAAAATCTGACAATACAGTTATTGAATGAGTGATAGTAAATGTAGAGTCTTTATTTCTTTGGTCTCTATTTCTATCATGGTAAACACTCCTTGCAATGACAGCTATTGAACTGGTGATGGCTAGCATGAGTTCTTCTTTCACTCACTCTACCTTTCTGGGAAAGTTTCTGTTCTTGCAAGACAACTTTTGTCTGTGTAATGGGTAATGAATTATTTGAGGAAACTGTAGATAAATTTAACGAATGACAACTTTGACTTACTATGTGAGATCACTGTTGATCCTCAGCGTGGCTTTGAAAACCTGTACGTATATCTTCCAGATGAAACTCCCTCTCAAACTTCTGATTCCTTCAATACCCTGCCTACTGAGAGCCCATTATCAGTTCCCACTGGACCTTGAGATGAGAAATACACCATATGTCTCTCAGGTGGTTGTAAATGATTCTCAGTTATTCAGGGGTTATGTCACCTGTTAGTAAATAATTCCCGGATGTAAAAAGAGTGAAGCCGTGAACCTTCAGAAACAATTCAGGACTCACTATACTTTAGGATAAAAATAATTGAAAAACCTAAATTATTTCTGTGAAATATAATCCAATGTTGGAAGAGAAAAACAGACAAAGTTTTAATACGATTTACCTTAATTATAAAATTAAAACATTAAAGATAATCTAGCTGAATAAAACATTGAAATAACTAAAACAACACTAAATAAACACTATGGTCATAGAGTGACTTAGGTGGTTCAGCCACTTGTAGAGGTGAGGATACAACAGAAGAGTCGATCTCCTCGAGTCACAGACGGAGAGCTAAACCCGTGGAAGAATATGCGTAAACCTTAGCGATAAGAGTGCATGTCATCACTAGAGTTGTAGTGGCTACGCACTGACTCAGACCTGAGTGAACACTTAATAAGACGATGAACTCATCAGATTTTAATTTTAAAGTCTCGTGTAAGTGATGAGTTGACATTAGAGATTCAGCAACGCTGTAGAGATGACTTATACAGACATGCCAGAAAATAAAGTACACAATTTGTACAGACCTCGAATCCCAGGCAGTCTGTCTTGTGCCCCTAGGTTCAGCTGGTCCACACCTAGGTTCTGCTGGTCCACACCTAGGTTCTGCTGGTCCACACCTAGGTTCAGCTGGTCCACACCTAGGTTCAGCTGGTCCACACCTAGGTTCTGCTGGTCCACACCTAGGTTCAGCTGGTCCATACCTAGGTTCAGCTGGTCCACACCGAGGTTCAGCTGGTCCACACCTAGGTTCAGCTGGTCCACACCTAGGTTCAGCTGGTCCACACCTATGTTCAGCTGGTCCACACCGAGGTTCAGCTGGTCCACACCTAGGTTCTGCTGGTCCACACCTAGGTTCAGCTGGTCCACACCTAGGTTCTGCTGGTCCACACCTAGGTTCTGCTGGTCCACACCGAGGTTCAGCTGGTCCACACCTAGGTTCAGCTGGTCCATACCTAGGTTCAGCTGGTCCACACCGAGGTTCAGCTGGTCCACACATAGGTTCAGCTGGTCCACACCTAGGTTCAGCTGGTCCACACCTATGTTCAGCTGGTCCACACCTATGTTCAGCTGGTCCACACCTAGGTTCTGCTGGTCCACACCTAGGTTCAGCTGGTCCACACCTAGGTTCTGCTGGTCCACACCTAGGTTCTGCTGGTCCACACCTAGGTTCAGCTGGTCCACACCTAGGTTCAGCTGGTCCACACCTAGGTTCTGCTGGTCCACACCTAGGTTCAGCTGGTCCATACCTAGGTTCAGCTGGTCCACACCGAGGTTCAGCTGGTCCACACATAGGTTCAGCTGGTCCACACCTAGGTTCAGCTGGTCCACACCTATGTCCAGCTGGTCCACACCTATGTTCAGCTGGTCCACACCTAGGTTCAGCTGGTCCACACCGAGGTTCAGCTGGTCCACACCTATGTTCAGCTGGTCCACACCTAGGTTCAGCTGGTCCACCCTGAGGTTCAGCTGGTCCACACCTAGGTTCAGCTGGTCCACACCGAGGTTCAGCTGGTCCACACCTAGGTTCATCTGGTCCACACCGAGGTTCAGCTGGTTCACACCTATGTTCAGCTGGTCCACACCTATGTTCAGCTGGTCCACACCTATGTTCAGCTGGTCCACACCTAGGTTCAGCTGGTCCACACCTAGGTTCAGCTGGTCCACACCTAGGTTCAGCTGGTCCACACCGAGGTTCAGCTGGTCCACACCTAGGTTCAGCTGGTCCACACCTATGTTCAGCTGGTCCACACCGAGGTTCAGCTGGTCTACACCTATGTTCAGCTGGTCCACACCTAGGTTCAGCTGGTCCACACCTAGGTTCAGCTGGTCCACACCTATGTTCAGCTGGTCCACACCTATGTTCAGCTGGTCCACACCGAGGTTCAGCTGGTCCACACCTATGTTCAGCTGGTCCACACCGAGGTTCAGCTGGTCCACACCGAGGTTCAGCTTGTCCACACCTAGGTTCAGCTGGTCCACACCGAGGTTCAGCTGGTCCACACCTAGGTTCAGCTGGTCCACACCTATGTTCAGCTGGTCCACACCTATGTTCAGCTGGTCCACACCTATGTTCAGCTGGTCCACACCGAGGTTCAGCTGGTCCACACCTATGTTCAGCTGGTCCACACCTAGGTTCAGCTGGTCCACACCTAGGTTCAGCTGGTCCACACCTATGTTCAGCTGGTCCACACCTATGTTCAGCTGGTCCACACCGAGGTTCAGCTGGTCCACACCTATGTTCAGCTGGTCCACACCGAGGTTCAGCTGGTCCACACCGAGGTTCAGCTGGTCCACACCTAGGTTCAGCTGGTCCACACCGAGGTTCAGCTGGTCCACACCTAGGTTCAGCTGGTCCACACCGAGGTTCAGCTTGTCCACATCTATGTTCAGCTGGTCCACACCTATGTTCAGCTGGTCCACACCTAGGTTCAGCTGGTCCACACCTATGTTCAGCTGGTCCACACCTAGGTTCAGCTGGTCCACACCGAGGTTCAGCTGGTCCACACCTAGGTTCAGCTGGTCCACACCGAGGTTCAGCTGGTCCACACCTAGGTTCAGCTGGTCCACACCGAGGTTCAGCTGGTCCACACCGAAACACTCGTGCTGAGGAAAGAAATCGATAGCAGTTACCATTATGAGAAGTGGGAGACTCACACGATAATCAACAAACCTTTAAAGACATGAGAGAGAGAATGTGCTTTAGTAAAATTACGATGACATCACAAAGTAATACAAATCAAGACAGGTAACACCTGTAAGAAAGTTGACAGCTGTAAGAAAGTTGACAACTGTAAGAAAGTTGACAACTGTAAGAAAGTTGACAGCTGTAAGAAAGTTGACAGCTGTAAGAAAGTTGACAGCTGTAAGAAAGTTGACAGCTGTAAGAAAGTTGACAGCTGTAAGAAAGTTGACAGCTGTAAGAAAGTTGACAGCTGTAAGAAAGTTGACAACTGTAAGAAAGTTGACAGCTGTAAGAAAGTTGACAGCTGTAAGAAAGTTGACAGCTGTAAGAAAGTTGACAACTGTAAGAAAGTTGACAGCTGTAAGAAAGTTGACAACTGTAAGAAAGTTGATAGCTGTAAGAAAGTTGACAGCTGTAAGAAAGTTGACAACTGTAAGAAAGTTGACAACTGTAAGAAAGTTGACAGCTGTAAGAAAGTTGACAGCTGTAAGAAAGTTGACAGCTGTAAGAAAGTTGACAGCTGTAAGAAAGTTGACAGCTGTAAGAAAGTTGACAGCTGTAAGAAAGTTGACAGCTGTAAGAAAGTTGACAACTGTAAGAAAGTTGACAGCTGTAAGAAAGTTGACAGCTGTAAGAAAGTTGACAGCTGTAAGAAAGTTGACAGCTGTAAGAAAGTTGACAGCTGTAAGAAAGTTGACAGCTGTAAGAAAGTTGACAGCTGTAAGAAAGTTGACAGCTGTAAGAAAGTTGACTAACAAAATATTGTGCAGACAAATTCAGTAGAGGATATTATTTATGTGTGTAAGGAAGATGAGCAGTCAAGTGAGGTCACTTGACCTTCGTCACCTAGCAACAAGGAAACGAGTGATTCTACACTTAAGTGACTTCATTCACTCTCACACGCAGATGAAGTATAAACAAGAGAATTTTTTCATTCACATCGGCAGAAATAACTCCTCAATTTAGTAATGCTTCTGACACTAATTTATTTAGTTCTGACATCAATTTATTAGTCTTTAAATTATATTGTCACAAAATTTCAGAGGAGGAATTAGGCACATAATCAGCATCTGAGGATCTTTATTTAAATTTTTTTTTATTAACTCAAGTTCAAACTTCACACAGTTTCCACTAAATTGGGAATTTAATTCTAATTTTGTGTAAACTTTTCCACCTGTACACTTACTGGCTAAACACCTACTGATTACTGATGCTTAAGGAGTTTTGTTCTTCACTTTGAAATACTTGTGGCAAGACTGGAAGAGTGTTTCAAAGCCTGGTTCCCTGGTCCACTTTACCTTGGTGGAAAGTCTTCTGGCGAGACAACCACTGCATTAGTGATGGTGAATATTTTTCTTCTTTGGTTTACTTTATCTTGATGGAAAACATTTATGGAAAAACAGCATCTGAGTTAGTGAAGGTGAATGTGTTTCCTTCTCTGGGCTCAAACCTCCTTGTATGGAAACATTTCTGGTGAGACCTGTTGATTGAGTGATGGTGAATTTGTTTCTTTCTATGGCTCACCCTACCTTGATGACAAAAACATCTGACAAGACAGATATTGTATAAGTAATAGTGCTTGTGTTTGCTTCTTTGGGTCATCCTATCTCTGAGATAAATACTTCCAAGACAGACATTGAATGAGTGACGTTCAATGTTTTTCTCCTTGGCTGACACTACCGTGGTGAGACACTACCGTGGTGAGACACTACCGTGGTGAGACACTACCGTGGTGAGACACTACCGTGGTGAGACACTACCGTGGTGAGACACTACCGTGGTGAGACACTACCGTGGTGAGACACTACCGTGGTGAGACACTTCTAACAACACTGTTAGTAAATAAGTGATGGTGAATGTAGTTCATTGTGTGGGAAACATTCTGACAGAAGACTACATAGTGATGGTGAACAAGTTACCCTCTATGGATCACCTTGCCTTGGTGATGTATCTTCCTATGATTTTATTTATTCTCCCTAACTGTCTGGGAATAACTTATGGGAAGACAATTATTGATGATACGTATGTATTGTGAATATATTTCCATGTTTAACTATCAATACCTAAATGGAATATCATTCAACCTAAACACCATTTTACTGAGTGATGTGGATTGTGCTTCCTTCTGAGACTCAAACTTCCTTGGTGGGATGTTTTTAAAGTCTTCTACGAGTTATTTGTAAACGTCTTGCCATTTCTGACTCACTCCACCTCTTGACTCACTCCACCTCTTGACTCACTCCACCTCTTGACTCACTCAACATTTCTGGCCACAATGCTACTAGATGTGTGATTGATAATATGTTTCCTTTGCTGGTTGTATCTTCCTTGATGAGGAACATTTCCGCTGTCGTAAAATTGTAGTTATGAAGAGTGATGGTTAAAATGTTTCCTCCATTATGACAACATAACTTGATGGAATCTCTTCCAGTCAGACATCTGTTGGATGAGCGATGGTGAATGTATTTTATTTTTTCGTTCCTCGTAAGTGAGAAAAACTTCTCACAAGACAATTATTGAATGAATGATGGTGAATGTGTTTCTATCTATGGTTCAACCTTCCTTATTGGAAAATATTTCTGACAAGATGTCATACGAATGAGAAATGTGGAATATGTTTATGTCCTTGGCTAACATTGACTTGGCTAAACTTGACTTAACTTGACTTGGCTTAACTTTGTCTTGGCTAAACTTGACTTGTTTAATCTTGACTTGACTAACCTTGACTTGGCTAACCTTGACTAACTTGACTTGGCTAATCTTGACTTGACTAACCTTGACTTGGCTAACCTTGACTTGACTAACCTTGACTTGAGACACTCAATTTTTGGAAGCCAGCGTGAGAGGGAATGTGGGTTGTCCTTCGCCTTGCTGTACCATGGTGACAAACACTCCTGGCAAGACACCTGCTCAATGTTCTACCATCATTGTCTCACACAAATTAGGAGGGAATTACTTCTGTGAAGAAAACTACTGATGATGTGATGGTGAATGTGTTTCATTGTTAATTTCGTTTTGCCTTGAGGAAATATGCCATGAAAGTTACTGAATAAGTGATGATGAATGTGTTTACTTTGCTCAACCTACCAACGAGGAAAAACAGTTTTGTTAAAACAACTATTGCATGAATGGTGGTGAATGTGTTTCCACGTTTGGCTTACTCTACCAACTTGTGAAATCTTTCTGGAAAAACAGCTGTTTTTTGGGTAAAAAACACTTTTGGCTAGACAGCTATTGAATAAATGATAATTATTATGCTTCCTTCTTTAGCTCTGTCTTCCTTGGAATTAATTTTGGCAAAACACCTAATTAATGAGTGATGGTAATTGAGTTTTTTTAAGTCTTCATAACTTGTTGTTAAACTTGTCTTGTACTACTGCTTTTGTTAGAGTTTTTTTCTTTGGCTCACACTGATCTGTATTTTTTTTTTTTTTAGATTTTGCCACCGAAGTGGCTAGTTTATTGTGCACCCCATATCCATCCTGTGGACGGTAGCACAAGAGCATATGGATACACAAAAGGCCTAGGAACTAGGCCCCAAAAGGGTTAACAGGTGTACATATGGATTTATATCTACAGTTCACTTATCTGTTACAAGCAAATTTAGGAAATTTGCCTAGTATATCTGGTATCTTATTTTCATTAATAAAATATCTTGACATGTCACATAGGTTATTATACTGTCTATCTATGTATTCCTCAATAAGTGGACAATTAAGCACATAGTGTTCAAGACAGTGACCATATGCCTGATCACATAATCTGCATTTAGTTTGATCGTCATCTGTGTGTCTCCCAAACTGCCAGAAGTACTTGTAGCCAAGCCTAAGCCTGGCCACTACAACATCAGTCAGTGTTCACATTGCAAGTTGCTCCATAAACATACTTATCTAAGTTCATTTTATCATAGTGGGTTATAGATCTACTCAGTCTTCTAACTGCATTCCTATAACAATAATTTTCATTATTTGCTTCTCTCCTAATATTATTCCTAATGCTAGGCACAGATATACCAAAGTTATATTCTACATTCTTTTTCTGGGTGCTCTTCTTGGCTAATTGTGAGTGAATCCATGTTTGCCTCGCCCTGTCCTGGTGGGTTGCACTTCTTGAAAGTCAGCTACTGATGGAAATATTGTTAATGTGTTCTTTTCTTTTAACTCTCTCTTTCATTATGGGAAAAACTTCTAACAAGACAAAGTTTAAATAATTATTTAAAATCCTTTGGCTCACACTTAGTGGGAAATAGTTATAGTCTTACATAATAGATGTCCAGTGATAATGGTGAACCTGTTTTGATCCTTAGCTCAGCTTAGCTCAGCTTGAAACACTTGTGTCAAGGTCAGCTTAGCTCAGCTTGAAACACTTGTGTCAAGGTCAGCTTAGCTTAGCTTGAAACACTTGTGTCAAGGTCAGCTTAGCTTAGCTTGAAACACTTGTGTCAAGGTCAGCTAGAAACTTTGTCAAGGTCAGCTTAGCTTAGCTTGAAACACTTGTGTCAAGGTCAGCTTAGCTTAGCGTGAAACACTTGTGTCAAGGTCAGCTTAGCTTAGCTTGAAACACTTGTGTCA
Source organism: Cherax destructor (assembly GCA_009830355.1). Taxonomy (NCBI): domain Eukaryota; kingdom Metazoa; phylum Arthropoda; class Malacostraca; order Decapoda; family Parastacidae; genus Cherax; species Cherax destructor. The sequence goes on from WNWK01011474.1 coordinate 43,356, forward strand.
AGGTCAGCTTAGCTTAGCATGAAACACTAGTGTCAAGGTCACTGATGATTGAGTAACAGTGGACTTCATCTTTGCATGTCTCTACCGTAGTGGAAAACTCTTATATTAAAGCATTGCTATGGGATAACTGATAAATATTTTTGTCGTCGAGTCGCTCGACCTTTGGTGAGAAAAATTTGTTTTATTAATACTAGTTTAGAATGATTGAAGGTGAATGTTTTTACATCTTTGACTTATTTACTTAAGTGAAGAACCTTACTCGCCTGACAGCTGTTGAATATATGATAATCAAGCTCTTTTACTTTTTAAATTACTTTACATTTACTTTTAGATTAAATACTATCAGCAAAACAGCCACTGGAAAAGCGTTGATGAATGTTTTTTTTTTTTACTTAGCTCATCCATCCTTGGTGGGAAGCTCCAGTGGAAAGGAAGTTGGTGAATTAGTTGTGGTGAATGTGAGTCGTTCTTTGACTCGCCATTTCCATGAGTAAGACATGTACAACAGTTGGGTATCATTATTGTTGAAACGTTAGGCCTACGGTAGGTTTCCTCAGTCAAATAAAGAAGAGAATGTGTTGTAAGCAGCAGTAGTGGCGAGGTAAACATTATGTAATCAGTCCGTCAACCTTGGAGAAATACTTTTGGGTGATCAGTCCCACAGTCTGGAACGAAATGAAGTTGAAGCAAGAGAATGGAGTCTTAAATACTGTCTAAGGTGCAAGATCTCGAAGACGGTGTAGAGGATGACTACTATCATCGTAGATCCTACTGGTAAACTCCTGTGTAAAGGCATCTACTGAATCAGTAATTGTGAATGTGTATCGTTCCTTGACTCGCAATATCCTACTGGCAAACAATTCTGTTCAGACTAATTAATTATGGAATTAGAGACGGGGAAATTGTTCCATTCTTTTGCTATCTCTCCCATTATGAGAAATGCTTCTGACAAGATAGCTATTGACTTAGTTATGTTGAATGTGATTTATTTTTTGACTCTGAGAAACAGCTCTTTGCAAACCCTGTGATTAAAAAATCACACGGTATTACAAAACAGTGACTCCACACGGTATTACAAGAGCAGTGACTCCACACGGTATTACAAGAGCAGTGACTTCACACGCTATTACAAGAGCAGTGGCTGCATACGGTATTACAAGAGCAGTGACTCCACACGGTATTACAAGAACAGTGACTCCACACGGTATTACAAGAACAGTGACTCCACACGGTATTACAAGAACAGTGACTCCACACGGTATTACAAGAGCAGTGACTCCACACGGTATTACAAGAACAGTGACTCCACACGGTATTACAAGAGCAGTGACTCCACACGGTATATCAAGAGCAGTGACTCCACACGGTATTACAAGAGCAGTGACTCCACACGGTATTACAAGAGCAGTAACTCCACACGGTATTACAAGAGCAGTAACTTCACACGGTATTACAAGAGCAGTGACTGCATACGGTATTACAAGAGCAGTGATTCCACACGGTATTACAAGAACAGTGACTCCACACGGTATTACAAGAGCAGTGACTCCACACGGTATAACAAGAGCAGTGACTCCACACGGTATTACAAGAGCAGTGACTTCACACGGTATTACAAGAGCAGTGACTTCACACGGTATTACAAGAGCAGTGACTTCACACGGTATTACAAGAGCAGTGGCTGCATACGGTATTACAAGAGCAGTGACTCCACACGGTATTACAAGAACAGTGACTCCACACGGTATTACAAGAACAGTGACTCCACACGGTATTACAAGAGCAGTGACTCCACACGGTATTACAAGAACAGTGACTCCACACGGTATTACAAGAGCAGTGACTCCACATGGTATTGCAAGAGCAGTGACTCCACACGGTATTACAAGAGCAGTGACTCCACACGGTATTACAAGAGCAGTGACTTCACACGGTATTACAAGAGCAGTGACTTCACACGGTATTACAAGAGCAGTGACTGCATACGGTATTACAAGAGCAGTGACTCCACACGGTATTACAAGAACAGTGACTCCACACGGTATTACAAGAGCAGTGACTCCACACGGTATTACAAGAGCAGTGACTTCACACGGTATTACAAGAGCAGTGACTCCACACGGTATTACAAGAACAGTGACTCCACACGGTATTACAAGAACAGTGACTCCACACGGTATTACAAGAACAGTGACTCCACACGGTATTACAAGAGCAGTGACTCCACACGGTATAACAAGAGCAGTGACTCCACACGGTATTACAAGAGCAGTGACTTCACACGGTATTACAAGAACAGTGACTCCACACGGTATTACAAAAACAGTGACTCCACACGGTATTACAAGAGCTGTGACTCCACACGGTATTACAAGAGCAGTGACTTCACATGGTATTACAAGAGCAGTGACTTCACACGGTATTACAAGAGCAGTGACTTCACACGGTATTACAAGAACAGTGACTCTTACTGTGAAAAGATCTTTGCCAATTACAGTGATAGAAGCTTTAACCATTACATTAATTTGATTTTTGCCTATTTTAGTGGTTGGAACTTTACCTTTTACAATCAGAGGAACGTTGCCTATAACAGTGACTGTAACATTAACTGTTGGACTGATAGAACAATGGACTATTACAGTGAAAGAAACATGGTCTGTTACTATGATACAAACTTGCCACTTACTATAACAGTAACATAACCTATTGCTATGAAATTATCACCTCTACTACAATAATAGGAACATGGTGTTGTTAACATGATAGGAGCATTGTCTGTTACTTCTTGGAGAACATTATAATATCTGATGTATCAACACTAATTCGTAATATTCTCTGACAGTTGTTTACCGACACTGAGACGGGGAAGGAAGCCAGAGCAAAATGTTCATCCATGGGTGGTTACCTGGCCTCTGTAGACTCAGAAAACCGTGATAAGTTTCTTCATGGGTAAGTAAAGTGCCTATGGATTTTGTTTTTGGCATTTCTATTTTTAACAAAGAATTTACAATAATAATAATTATTATTATTATTTTATTATTATTAATATTAATAATAATATTATTATTATTATTATTATTATTATTATTATTATTATTAATTATTATTTTATTATTATTATTATTATTTAATTATTATATTTACTACGACTATGATTATTTTTAATATTATTATTTTCTTCAAACATTGGCCTTCTCTCACCGAGGCAGGGTGATCCATAAACAAGGAAGCACATTCACCATCACTGATTCAATCACTTTCTTGTCAGAAGTGTTGACAACACAGTTCATATGTCCGTTCCAAGTGCAACATGCCTACCTAACTTTCAGGTGGAGGAGCTGCACCTACCACCTCCAGGACTCAAGGCCGGATAACCAGTTTCCCTGAATCCCTTAAATATAACCCTGCTCTCATTCTAACACCAAGTAGTAAACCATACCACGGGTGGGGTTCGAACCCGCGATCAGAGAGTCTCAAAACTCCAGACCGTCGGATAAGCCACTGGGCCAGCTAGCTTCAATAAGATTCATCCAACTAGGTATATTTCTACACCATAGGAAGGTTAGCATTGGCACCACTGTGTCCATAAATGCAGGTTTTTACAGACGAATCTCCCGCTAGCATGGCCGTGACGAACTCTAGCTCAAGTCCCCCTCAAAGCCGTCAACATGACTCACGAAATGTAATGACACGATTACAAACAAACCATATCACGGGTGGGGTTCGAACCCCACCCGTGGTATGGTTTGTTTGTAATCGTGTCATTACGATTTCGTGAGTTATGAAGCAAGTAGTAATAAAAACTACTCGTCTCCACTGCTATCTCTGCATAATGTTCATACCACACATTGATCACAAGCACAATGCCACTAGCCTTCTCCTCTCTGCAACATTTAAAACCAGTGTTTCTAGCCTAATAACAGTCTTGGTACCACAACTATGGTCAGTTTTCCTTTTTGTCTAAATGGATAAATGTGTTTTTCTCCACAGATGTCTTAATACACCTCGCGTCTTTTTATCTACTGGTCATTTCTATGGTTCACCACATCTTTCATAGAACCATCACCGACATGTCCACTTCAATATATCCGAACACATTTACTTCCTAAATTTAAAAATAAAAACATTTTAAAGTTGGGATGTTTAAATGAGTTTGGATATAATACAAAAGATGATAAAGTTTATTGTGAATGATATGAATGAAAAGAAGTTGAAACAAAGTGAAGGGTAATAGATTTTAGTGGGGAGAAATTATTGGGATTACGTCATGAATATCAGAGAAAATTTGAGATAAGAAAAGTTACTGTAATGTTGAATGATCAGTTATGGAAGGAAAAGATAGAATATTATTATATAAATTCAAAGATTATGAGGATTAAAATAAGAATAGGATGTGATAAGAGGTTTATATTAAGTGTTTATGCACTTGGAAAAGAGAGAAGTGCAGAGGAGAGAGAGAGAGAGAGAGAGAGAGAGAGAGAGAGAGAGAGAGAGAGAGAGAGAGAGAGAGAGAGAGAGAAACTTTGTTGATTTCCCAACTCACATCTCTGGCTCCTCCTTTGACCCAGTAGTGAGTGATCTGGCAGAAGGTACAGTCACTTGTCAACCCTTCGGCTATGTTGGATCGTCTGACCACAAGGCTGTTTTTACTACACGATCTCAACAGAACGAGGTGAGGAGTCCAGACGCACAACCTGGCTATGGGAAACAGGTAACTGGCCAGCCCTTTGCTCTGAGCTCACCACCACCGATTGGAATGCCCTTCTCCAAGGGCATGTTGACAGCCAAGTGAAAGCCTTCACTGGACACATCCTTAATAATCTACAACAAGAACACATCCCTTCCTTCACAAAAAGAAGAGCAGAGCAGAAATCAGTAACTACAGACCAGTGTCACTCCTGTCAATCACTGGCAAGATCCTTCAGACAATAATCTCAAGTCAAACGACAGTTTTTTTGACTACCACTCACTACTTTGTGACCGTCAATATTGCTTCAGGAAAGATTACTCTGCTGCTGATATTTTGTTAAACCTCTCCACTAAATGGCACCAGTCGCTGGATGAATCCAAAGTCAGCTGTGTGGTGGCACTGGACATTGCTGGGTATTTCGACCGAGTGTGGCACCAGGGCCTCTTGGCAAAACTGCAAGAACTGGAAATTGCAGGCTCTACACTATGTCTCCTCAGTGATTACCTTCATGGTAGATCTCTAAGGGTAGTTCTCAATGGAAAAGAATCAGCAAGACATCCTATTGGGACAAGTGCTCCACAAGGAAGTGTGCTGGGACCATTGTTATGGAATGTCTACTTCAATGACCTTCTAAATCTCATCCCAGAAACCCATGCTTGGAAAAACCGTGCAAATTTTCCCCCACTTCCTGTTTGTATACACGTAATAAGGACCATCACCTTGTAGTCGGTCTGGGTCAGACACGTTCATTCACTGTGATCTCGTGAATAAGGGATAAAGTACCATCCTCTTATCCCCTCCTGGGTACTTATATTAGAGAAAACGTAGTGTAGTACAGTGCTAACTGTGATATACACTCGTAATGCACCATAAAACTAAGTAAGTTTATTCAGGTATACACAAATACAGTTACATAGATTATAATACATAGCAGCATATATGTAGAGAACCTGGGATAACCCAAAAAGTTAGTGACTTATTTTCTCGTTTTTTTTCGGTACACTCTCGTTTTCGTCGATTATCTCAGAAGTAAGTTATTCATAAATTACAGTAATAATAATACCGTGATAAATTCGGATTATCAATGTTTTATCAGCAGGTAGTGCACAAACAGCTTCTAGCAGTGCCAGTACCCAGCTAGGGCTTGCCATATATGATTTTTAGTAAATATTTTTTTCTCACTTGTTTGTTGGGCTTTCTCATTGAAACTTGGGCAAAGTATGATGGAAAGATGCTTCATAACGTACATCAAAATGAAAGAAATCGGTCGATAAATAACAGAGTTCACTTCTCAGCAGACCGTTCATAGTGGTCTAGAATGGACTCGTGCAATGTTAGTTTTCTCAGTTCAAGGTTTTCTCAGTGTTATTCAATGTTTTTACATTTAGTTTACTATTACACTCTGCATTCTATGGTATAATTATATTTGTGCTTAAAAAATCTTAAAACAACAATATTTACATACAGTTCGTATGGGTCTGGAACGGATTAATCGTATTTACATACAATCCAATGGGAAAATTGGGTTCGGGTCAGAAGACGATCCACCATGCCCAGCCCTTCTAGGGCAGGGTAGGTGCCAAAGCTGGAGCTTGCTACCATCTGCAGCTCGCAGGACTGCCCTTCCCATCAGCCTCCCTGGGGCGGGAAAGATGGCAGACCAGAGAGGCCTAGCTTCTCCCTACGAACCCCGTGAGGGCGGAGAATATGGCTAGGCCTGGGGACAGTTGGTCCCAACGATGAGGGGGTACTTGTACCTCCTCCCATGGGAGACATAGGTCTCAGATACTCCCACGACTGGGAGCCGGAGCCGGGTCGCCATCGGGAATAGACTCGGGCCGGGAGAATTTCCGGCGAATCAACACCTCCACCACCTAGGTTTGGGTCACGACCAAATCGGGTCACAACCAGAGTTTTGTAACGAATTATGGTCGTGACCAGAGGTTCCACTGTATTTTCAGGATACATTCTTCTCTTATGACTTCAAAGAGAATCTACCTTATTACAGACCTTTACTACTTTATACGGTAAGTGCCAGAAAATTAACAATTTGTTGGATTTGTCTGGTAAAAAAAGCAAAACTTCACCAATTTTAAATTTACGCTCAGAGCTCTTTTGGTCAAAATTGGTGTTTTATGTTTCCATGGATATATTCAGGTTTTTGACAGCCATCTTAGGGGTTTCTTCTAACCTTTCTCTAAGATTTTAAAGAAACTGATAAGCGCTTTGAACTTCAAGTTTAATATCTTTGGATCATAGTTGGTTCAAGATAAAAGTCCATGAGCTTGTTTCCCACAGATTATTTCAAAAGGAGAATATCCAAGGGAATCACTTTGAACTTCACACATAGCAAACAGAGCTCATGGCAGATATCTATGTCAGTCAATTGATTTAAGAAAACAAAGTTTCTTTAATAATGACTTTAGGATGGCATGTTGTCATTCCACACTCCCGTTACAATTTGGATGGTAACGTGTAGTGAACAGAAGTTGAACATCCCCAAGTTGATAAACTTGATCCATTAATTCAGAAGTAAATTGTGTTCCTTGATCAGAAAATTTCTCTGGGTATTCCTACCCGTGAAAAATTTATAATAATGCTTCTGTAACTTGTATTGAGGTAATGGATTTCATGGGTACATTATTATTATTATTATAATAATAGGGGAGTGCTAAACCCGTAGGATTATACAGTGCATGTGCGAGGGGGAGGGGATGGAAGGTATTCATGCTCAATTTAGGGAACCGGAGCACAGATCCAATTCCATAGATCAAGAGCCCCTCACCAGCATCAAGGAACCTCCCTTGAGGGGTTCAAGGGTACAGCCTCTGGGAAACTAGACGCATAGTCATAGTCAAGATATATTTAAAACCTGATGAACGAGGAATGATAGAACCAACTATATCCACTGCAACTCTAGCAAATGGGACTGAAATGACTGGCATTTTTACCATAAAAACTCTTAGTTCTCCCCTTTTGTGAGGTAAGTTGACATACGTGACAAGATCTACAATACTTATAGATATTAGAAGACATCCCATGCCAGAAGTCCTTGATCTTCTCATGTGTCTTCCTATGTGAAAAATGGCCAGAGACTGACAGGTCATGAGAAATCTTCAAAATAGTCTCAAGGTAATTCCTAGGAATTAGTAGTAGACTTCTACTCATGTCATTTGGATTTTTTGCTGACACTATTCTTGATTAGCTGATTATCTTTACATACAAATTTATAGGAAAATTTTCATCTTTGAATCACATCGGCCGTTCAGGCCGATGTTCAGGAGACCCTCTAATCTATGTAAAAAACCAACAGACGGACAGGTTTTACCTTAGACTGCTCTAGTAAGGACGTTAACCGAGTCGTGTTGTTGAGATTCAGTCACGCGAACTTCTTCGCGTGTTTGACCATCTGGTTTTGATGAATGAATTAATAAGGGTTTTCCAGCTGCTTTGTGACTATCAGCATTCTGATTTCAGTTATCAGTCTGATTCACTTCCGGTGCTCTATTGTAAGAAACAAATATTAGGAGAGTTAGATTCCAAATTTCTCTTAGAAGTTTTTGAAAATCCCCAACAGTTTCTTTGAGATGGGAAAGTATCACCTTCAATGTTCACCACTAAAACATAACACAAGTTACTGGGAGTAACTACTGCAACTACTCAGCCTGAAAACCATTTGCAAGTTACGCCTAACTGTTGTAAAAGAATCACTTAATAGTTTTATACAGTGACGGATTTAAGTTAGGGAAAAGCTTACTAGAGATAACAATACAGGATCATCCAGGATCTCTAAGAATTGTTGAAACATTCATTCCATTAACAATACCTTCACTTAAAGGTGCGTTAATATTACCTTCACTAAAAGTGTAATATACCTTCACTTAAGGGATACCTTCACTTAAAGGTGTGTTAATATTACCTCATAAAGGTGCATATTAGCTTCAGTAAAACATTTTCCGATGTTGTCGTCTTTTCTTCTGGGACATTCTTGACGTTATGTCCAAACTCATTGCAAGTAAAACATTTGATCGTGAAGGCAGTGGATTTTTAGGGACAGATGTTTTGGGTCTCTCAGTTTGCTTATCCACCACAGATTTAAATCTACTACGCTCCTTGGGGATAGTTATACGTACAAGTATATATATCTGCAGCTTGGACCATTTCCGAAGCTGTGTGAACATTTCGCTCCTTTATAAATATTCTTAGATCAGAGGTTACAGACGAAAGGAATTGATCTCTTACCATAAGGTCTGTTAATGAGTCGGAGTCGTGCTTGTCTTCACCACTATGAATCCACGAATCAAACAATCTGAAAAGATTGGTAAGGAACTGCATCTAATTTTGATTTGGAGTTACAATAGCATGACGAAATTAATACGTGTAATGACGGTTGTTTTCTTGAAAGCGTTAATAAGTATGACTTACTTCAACAAAATATAATTAGTTATCACCTCTTAACTGTTCTAACTCCCTCTGCTTAGGTTTTCAATTTTCTTCATTTTGAATGCTACCTCTTTAGCCTGAGCTCTGTCTTCTCTAGACATCCTTTCCTGTTCTTCCTTTTTCCCTAAAGCTAGACTTTCCTGTCCAGTAAATGCCATCTTCTTCCCGACTCTCAACCAGATAACAAAAGAATCCATGTTGAGAAAAGAAATATTATACACACAAAATTTGACCAGTCTGTACTAAGACAAACTAATAGTTGAAACGGCAGTTTAAAAAGTGGTGTGGGGGAATGTACAAGTATGTGGACTGTAATGTTGTTACTTAGCTTGCTGATGCATCCACGAATCCCCAGCCGTCTCAGAAGTCGCTGGTTGATGCCTCCATTCACATTCCCCACATGGCTGTATGGTAAAATAAAATCACACATGAGAAATATTATTGCCCCAAAGAAGCGTATGCCATATCGTTAGTCATTGAATGGACTGAACGGCGGTTTACTCACGGTGTTTGGGCGGATCGCCCGCATATTACCAGGTGAATGATAAATCTGCCTAAACAAATTATGCCTTCCCAACTGCACAGCAGATTTACATCTAGGTTTAAGCAGACTTACCTGGGTATTTGTATCGCACCCTTAATTCACACCCGGAAAACGCTGTCTTGATTGAAGAACGTTGCTGAAGAGTCACTGCCTTGTTAGAAGAAGCAAACTCATTGTCCCTTTACGTTCCACAATTTTCAGTCTTTTTGCAGTAGTAAGAAGCTGCACACACTTCTGAATATACTGCGATTTTAATCACTAAATGCACTGGAACAAAGTTCTTATCCAATTTCCCGATGTTTGTGGAGATTGAATAGGAGATCGTAGACGCACGACGAAGGTCCCTTTGTTAGGTTAAATCCCCATGCCATAAGACCGTTCTCTTTGGTTTATAAGTTCAATCTAATGCCTTCGTGCACCCTCATGCCTCAGCAGGGCTTGGCATCGCTGACATCAGCACAATTTCAACAATTGCTACATGCTGCTACAAGTGCTTGTGTTCTCTAAATACTTTGATCACTGGAACACATGATTGGAGGTTCAAGTGTAGAAATTAATACAGTAGTTTCCTTCAACTTTCCTGCTATGACAAAGAGTCACATTTCATCAAATGTCTCAAACATATATACTCGTTGCTACTTGGTCAGACAACACGTGACATATTGTGGTCCGTACATCTATTATTAGTTAAGTTGTTGTTGAAGCCAGACACGCTGTCTGACCCTTTTCTAAGGGCAGAAAGAGTTGGGCCCTTAAAAAAGGCAGAAAGGGCTGATACCCCCCCCTCTCTTGGAGAATTTTCTCCACATTGGGGGGCAGTGAATTTTCACTGTAAGTGAACTACTCATCGCTTAACATTAATTTGATTTTCTCACTCGCCATCACTGCTGCTTGTTTTTTCTGAACAGCTTCAGTCTGTGTGGTTTCGGGAGAATCACTAATTTTATTTTGTTTTCAACACTGTGTAATTCTAATGGCACTAATTTATCTATTGTCCGCTTATTCACTACACCTTTTCTCAAAACATCAACTGTCCTGATGATTCCAATTGCATCAGGACATATGGTCACAATTTTTCCAAGAGGCCATTGGGACCTCGGACCATCATTGTTAATAATCACTATGTCACCAGGTCTTAAGGACTTATAATTTTCTGGAACACCTGCTCCATAGAAGTGTTTTCTCAATGAGGTGAGATAGTCTTCTCGCCAAATTTTCTCCCAGCGTTCAATCACTTTATTAAGGTGTTGGAATTTATGTCTGAGTTGCTCAGGTTCGAAATGAGTAGGATCCTCTATGATTTCTTTATCATTCATGGGAGGAACAGGTTCGAGCCTTCTGCCATGTAGTAAATGAGATGGACTTAACACTTCTAAATTGTCCAAATCATCGGTAACATACGTTAAAGGTCTGTTGTTGACTCTATTTTCTATCTCAGTTACCACTGTACTAAATTCTTCTAAGTAGATTCTCTGACGATGAAGAGTTTTCCTTAAACAACGTTCTACAATGCCTATCATTCTTTCGTAAAATCCGCCGTGCCATGGGGATTTAGGAGGAATGAATCTCTAACGACAATTGCGTTGATTCAGCATCTGTTGTACTTCTAGCTGCTCAAAAATCTTGTTTATGTAAGCAGCACCAGTAACAAAATTCGTTGCATTGTCTGATATCATCAGCCTGGGACATGCCCTTCTGGCTGCAAACCTTCTAAATAATTTAGTAAAGGTTTCAGCAGACATATCTGTGGCTACTTTTAGATGTACTGCTCTAGTCGTAGCACAGGTGAACAAACAGATGTACACCTTGATATGAACTTTGTCAACTGTTTTAGTTAAAATTATTGGTCCAGTGTAATCTACACCTGTCACCTCAAATGGAGTGACATGACATACTCTTTCAGAAGGGTATGGAGGTGGACCTGGATACTGACATATTCGATATCATAATGACGACAAGTAATACAGTCCCTTATTTGTTTCTTCACACTTTGTCGACCTTGAGGTATCCAGTAGGATTGGCGTATATGACAAAGAGTGTCAGCTACACCACCATGTAACACGTTACTGTGGGCATTCAGAATAATCAGTCTTGTTAGCCAATGATTCTTAGGGATCAATACTGGATGTATTGTTTCCTTAGGTAGTGAAAATTATGAATTTTTTTCGACATCTTATAATTTTTCTGAGTCGAGATAATGTCCTAAAGAATTAATCATATCAGGTTTCTTTGGAGATTTATCCTGATTTTCTAGAAATTTATACTCTGTAGAGAAAACATCTTTCTGTATTAACTTTATCCAGTATTTAATGGGTTCAAGTAATTTATAATTAGGTTTTATCCCTTTAATGAATTTAAAGACAAGCGCAGTAACTCTTAAGAGTTTACCCAAAGATGAGTATTTAGATCCATCAATGACTATTTCTTTTGTGTCTGCAGTATTTAAACAGAGTATTTTTGCTGTGTTCAAGCAGACTGTTTCTTCTGGCATAATGTGAGCTTTTTGCTGTGGCCAGTTATTTTCATTAGAGAGCCAGTTAGGTCCGTGGAGCCATAATTTATTATCCACAAATTTCTTGAGTGGGACACCGTAACATGTCAGCTGGGTTCTCTTGTGTACATAGACCAACTTACTCTTATTATTTCTCAACCACTGGAGAACTAACTCATTGTCATTCCAGATCACAGTTTTTTCAATAGTGAGATGATCAAGTACTTTGTTGAGATAGACACCTAATTTTGTGCCTACATAGAGTGCTGTCAGTTCCAATTGTGGTACTGTTCTGACCTTCAAGGGTGCAACCCTGGCCTTTGAAGTAATTAAAGTACTTCCTTCAGCGTTACTCATGTAAGCTACAGCGCCATAACCTCTGATTGACGCATCACAGAACACATGTAATGTGTACTTGTTTCCCTCTTGACCTATTTGTCTGGGAAATTTAATTTGATGAAGTTGTTTAAACTCCTTGGATATTTCATCCCATGATTGACTCATTTCTAGAGGCAAGTTCTCATCCCAACCTATTTTGAGCTTCCATGCTTCTTGTACAAGCATTTTACCTTTTATGGTAATGGGTGAGACGAGTCCTAGAGGATCAAAACATTGTGATACCTATGACAGTAAACTACGTTTAGTGAGTGTACTGCTTGATTTATTGTTTATCCTTTTGAGAATCAAAGTGTCTTCCTGTCTGTTCCAATTAAGTCCAAGCATGTTGGTGCATTCAGGAATTTCAGCTTCAGGGAAATCTTCTTTGATAAGTTCCCATAATTGATTTGAATTAGTATTCCACATCCTTAGAGGCATATTTGCTTCTTTCATCTCCTTGTTAGCTTCTCTGTATAAGGATTTCAAATCCTCCTCTTTGTTCACAGTACCTTGAAGATTATCCACATAGAAACTTTTCTTTAAGATTTCTTTGAAGGACTTTCAGATATCTTCAAATGTATTAAGAGTAGCTTCTAGTAAGAATGGAGAGGATGTTGCACCAAATAATACTGACTTGAAACGATTAGTTTTCACAGGACTTTGAGGATAATGTGGATTTTCTGGTTACAAGAATCGAGTATAGTCTCTATCTATTTCTTAAGAAAGCTTTGGAAATATCAGCCGTGTAGGCATATGGATTTGTGCGAAATTTCATAAGCACGTCTCCAAGCTTCTCAGTTAGTGAGGGTCTGGTCATCAGACAGTCATTAAGGCTTGCTACATCTTTATTTGCACGTGCGCTGCAATTGTATACAACACGTAGTGGAGTGGTTTCAGAATTTTTCCTGACTCCGTGGTGCGGTAGATAATGAGCATCTTTCTTCAACTTATCTTCGACTATTTCCTCAATGTATATATTGTCTAACTGTTCTTGTATGATATTATCATAGACAGTCAGCAGCTCTGGATTCTTTCTGAGCTCATGTATTTGTGCTTTCATTTGTCCGAAAGGCATGCGATAATTGCTAGGTATATGTGGTGGATTTAATTTCCATGGCAACCTAACCCAATACTGTCCATCTTCATATTTGACAGTGTCCAAATATTGGTTATAAGTCTCAGACTCCTGTGGGCTTGGTTTATTTACATCAATACCTATCGCATCTAAATCCCACATCTTATCAACTGGTTAATTCATTTCTTCCAGTAATGATAATTTTTGCTGTGGTACATGATCAGCAGTTATTCTTGTAACTAGTACATTTTCTACTGAATCAATTTCAGCTTCTTTCCCGCTTTGAGAGGGAATTGGACCACATATCATATGGCCCCCAGGTGTTTTCAGCAAGTGAACATAATGTTTACTTACTATATTTTCCACAAAACAGTGATAGTAATCACTTCCAATGATTAAATCAATTGGACTGTGTCCGTCTGTATGTCAGGACAGGCTAACTTGACCTTGGCCGCCTTCAGTGCTGCAACTGTATCTCTTAATCCCCGGATCTGCACTGAATTAGGCAAATCATCGACTACCACAGCTTCTACTGTCTTTTTTCTGTTTCCTAGACCAACGGTGAATCTGACTAGGTCATATTTCTGCTTACCAGAACTTTGGAAAAATCCAGCTATATCTAACTGTATTTTGGCACGGGGTTGTTTATTCAGTTTTTGCAACACTGTTCGTCTTATGAAAGACCTTTGTGAGCCTTGATCAAATAGTGTTAGCACATTGATTTTGTGTAATTTATTGGATAACTCTACTCGAGGTATTGGGTGAGCAGTCGATTTAGACTTATCTCTCACATTTAATGCTGCTGTTTGTTGACTTCCTGACTCTGTGGAAGTCGGTTGTTCAGTATAAGTGTTTGAGCATAATGCTGTGTGATGCATTTACTTGCATTTAAAACACTTCTTCAGTGAGCATTTACCTCCCTTGTGTTCACCTAAACACTTAGTGCACCTTTTCAGCTGTTGAGCACGTTGTTTCCGTGCCTCCATTGTTGTGTATTGAATGCAATACTGTGCCCAATGTGTTCCATCACAAAGTACACATTTTGGAGTACGTTTATGTGTGACAGTCTGTTTACTGTCTGTTGTGTTCACAGCTTGATAAGTGCCTACATGGGTTTTCCCATTATGTGGTTTAGTGGGAGTAGGTATACTCTTTTTGTACTGAATTGAAGGTTTATCATCCACAACAGAATTCGTGGATTTATCCTCTTGTCTCGTTGCTTGCATGCATGAGACTATTGTTTGTAAACCATTGCTAATTTCTTCACAAGTGAAATAGCGTTTATTGAACATAATATTTAAATGTTCAATGGTTTGTATTGACAGTTTATCTTGTACAATACTACTGATAAACCAATCACATTGTCTTAGATCATATTTAACTCCTAGAGTTCTGAGACTATTGTCTAATGTGATCCTAAATGACTGTAAGTCTGAAAGACAATGTTTGGGTGGTTTCAAGCTTGATATTAAGACTGCATGTCTAACCCTGGCTTTGTCAGCATCAAGGTAATTATCTGCTAAGACTCTTAAGGCTAGAACATAATTGCCTTTGACCACCGGAAATGATTTAATCAGTTCATAGGGTTAACCTTTCACGAGATATTTGAGATAATTGAACTTAGCTATTTCATCTATGTCAGTACGTGAATTCACTAAAGAATGAAACCCACTGATAAATTCTTCATAATTGTTGCCTCTAAATATGGGCATTGCCTGGGTTGGCAATTGAGGTAGTCCAACACCAGGTATGGCAGGTGTGGGGACAGGTGTCTGACCACTAGTTACAGTAGGTCTCTGTGACAAAGTTTTGTGGCCGGTAGCCTGTATTGTTGTTCACTAAAAGTATCCAAGACTTTTTTAATTTCTTCCTCTGATGGGTTGGAATCTAAATAATCTCTTTCATAAATCTCATAGTCTGAATTAATGATTTCCAGATGATAATTAAATAATTCAGATTTTATTTCCAACTCATCATAGTCTCTATTTGTGCCTTGGGTTAAACCTATACAGACTGAAATTAATTGTTCTAACTGGGTAATTTTCGTCTGTAAGGATTTGAATTTTGTGGTTAATGATGACATTTTTGCTAATAATAAATAGCAGCACACTTAGAGTGTTTAAAACTCAGCCTAACAGCTGAGTCTGTTTTGACTGCATCAGCGAATTACTGATCTAGTATCCATGCCTCAAGGTCAGTGGCCTTGGAGGATGCAGAGTACATATGGACGAACCAACAATGAGGGTGTTTATGTCCTGAAATGCTGTCTCAGGTAAAAACACTGTGTCGCAGTACTGACGTCACTTCACACATTAATAACTTTATACACTGTATATAAATGCATATATGGACACATACATATTCAATGTGTATATATATATATATATATATATATATATATATATATATATATATATATATATATAAATATGTCACTGTTACAATGAAAGTTTAAACTTAATATAACTTCCTATATTATATGAGAGACAAACATAATACACAGTTTCTTCTCCTAATTTGTGTCTATAAACATTTATAAACACTTGTGTGTATATATAAACTATTGTCTAATGTGAACTAAGATTAAAACAACATAAATATAGCATTAGAACTGGACAAGATTCTAATGCTCTATTTATTCATGTGAGAGATTTTAACCATCCAATTGATTTTCAAAATGCTGAGAAGGTTGTATCAAGCAAGTCCATGGTTGAGAGGAATATAATAGAATCATGTTTCATTAAAAGCAGTTTTGAAAATAATATGAATATTTCTTTTGGTTTATATAAATTGGATTCTTTTATAATTAATAAAATTTGGGAAGAATTTAATGATAAATTGGACTAATCTTAATTCTTGGGAAGAGTTTCAGGTCCTTTCTTGTTTACCTCTTCACAGAGTCGTGAGATGTTACGCTACTGTGAGGTGTAGTCTTTGTTAGTGTGATGTGACTGTGAGGTGTAGTCTTGCCCCTTATATAAGTCCTCTTGTCATGTTTCCTTTTATAGTTCCTTGATAATGTGAGTAGTCACGAAAGCGCTTGGAATTCCTCTATTTTTTTCATAGTGGTTGTCTTGCATATATATAAACTATGTGTATACGTATACACATTCAGACCAGCTGTGCCAGTCTGAGCTTCGCTGAGTAAGCAGAATTGAACACTAGTGCAGAAGGTTTGCTCCCTCGCAGAGTTGGGTGAGTGGGGGAGTCCCCCCAGTGGTTACTGTCCCCCAACCTTGGGTGGGCACTTGCCGGCTCACGTTTTCTATGCCTTGCGCTGGCTTCCCATGCTCTTTTGTAAAAACAATAGTTTTACAGTTTTTCTCGAAGGACCTTGGATCGTAGATACTTATACACTGGAGTATAAGTCTTTGGACCACCATGTGGTCACTATCCCGGTTCGAATTTGACCAACTTGTAGGGGAATTTACAAGTATGTGGACTGTAGTGTTATTACTTAGCTTGCTGATGCATCCACGACTTCCCAGCCGTCTCAGAAGTCCCTGCTTGATGCCTCCATTCACATTCCCCACAGGGCTGTATGGTAAAATAAAATCACACATGAGAAATATTATTGCCCCAAAGAAGCGTATGCCATATCGTCAGTCATTGAATGGACTGAACGGCGGTTTACTCACGGTCTTTGGGCGGATCGCCCGCATGTTACCGGGTGAATGATAAATCTGCCTAAACAAATTATGCTTTCCCAACTGCGCAGCAGGTTTACATCTAGGTTTAAGCAGACTTACCTGGTTATTTATATGGGACCCTTAATTCACACCCAGAAAACGCTGTCTTGATTGAAGAATGTTGCTGAAGAGTCACTGCCTTGTTAGACGAAGCAAACTCATTGTCCCTTTATGTACCGCAATTTTCAGTCTTTTTGCAGTAGTAAGAAGCTGCACACACTTTTGAATATACCGCGATTTTAATCACTAAATGCGCTGGAACAGAGTTCTTATCCAATTCCGACGTTAGTGGAGATTGAATAGAGATCGTAGATGCATGACGAAGGTCCCTTTGTTAGGTTAAATTCCCCACCATAAGACCGTTCTCTTGGTTTATAAGTTCAATCTCATGCGCTCGTACGCCCTCATGCCTCGGCGGGGCTTGGCATCGTTGACAACAGCACAATTTATGCAATTGCTACATGCTGCTACAAGTGCTTGTGTTCTCTAAATACTTCGATCACTGGAACACATGATTGGAGGTTCAAGTGTATAAATTAATACAGTAGTTTCCTTTAAGTTTCCTGCTATTGCAGTCACATTTCATCAAATGTCTCAAACATATATACTCGTTGCTACTTGGTCAGACAACACGTGACATACTGTGGTCCATACATGTTATTAGTTAAGTTGTTGTTGAAGCCAGACACGCTGTCTGGCCCTTTTCTAAGGGCAGACAGGGTAGGTCCCTTGAAAAGGGCAGAAAGGGCTGATACACCCCCCACCCCCTCTCTTGGAGAATTTTCTCCACAGGTGGGATGCAATGTCCGCACACTTTATAAACTTTCCTAAGGGATGAATAAATGTTCCTTCTTGGAAGAACATAATTGTGGGCTCAACAGCCTTCACAAAGTTTAATACACAAGGTTCACACAGGAGGGGTTATTATTGGAATTCCCCAGGTCCAACAATGAGTAGATACCTAAAATGAACCCTAAAACCAAAACAGTAAGTCTAAAGAGACTACCAGTTATGATTTTACACCACTTCCATAGGAAATGATGATACTCAACTCACCCTATATTTTCGGAAATGTTATACTTACAACCAGCTGAACCATCAGGAAGAAGTTGCATAAAGAGTAAAATCCTGACAAGGTCGCCATTGCCAGGAAAACGCCTTCCGCCTGAACAGAAGAATGGGCAAATGATTAATGAATAACATAGAGGAATAATAATAATGAAAATTTTATGAGTATTTAAATTAAAAATAAAATGAAAAATTGGCCGCCGTTGGTTCCAGTGTGATCTTATGAGGGCAGAATCTTCTAAGTCCAGGAGATCTTCTTGGAATGTTGTGAAGAATTTATGTTAGTTATCCTGGGTAGGAGGTGTTAGTCAACAGATAGTGGCGCCAACAAGACTGGAGAACACATTAGACCTTATTTTCACAAATAATGAGGACCTGGTAAGAAACATAATCTAATCGAAGTCCAGACTTACATGCACAGAGGTCCTGACCAGCAAAATGCACACAGCTATAAGGGTGCCTTCACCACATTCAACTTCAGCAACAAGAACATCAACTGGGACCATAAGAACATAAGAAAGGAGGAACACTGCAGCAGGCCTGTTGGCCCATACTAGGCAGGTCCTTCACAATCCGTCCCACTAACAGAATATTTGCTCAACCCAATTTTCAATGCTACCCAAGAAATAAGCTTTGACAATTCTACCCACTCATGCACGAGTCCCACTCAAACCCAACCCTCTCACTCATGAATTTATCCAACCTAAATTTGAAACTACCCAAGGTCCTAGCTTCAATAACCCTACTAGGCAGACTGTTCCACTCATCAACTACCCTATTTCCAAACCAATACTTTCCTATATCCTTTCTAAATCTAAACTTATCTAACTTGAATCCATTATTGCGGGTTCTCTCTTGGAGAGATATCCTCAAGACCTTATTTATATCCCCTTTGTTAATACCCATTTTCCACTTGTATACCTCGATCATGTCTCCCTCATTCTACGTCTTACAAGTGAATGTAATTTTAGGGTCTTCAATCTTTCTTCGTAAGGAAGATTTCTAATGCTATGTATTAATTTAGTCATTCTACGCTGAATGTTTTCTAACGAATTTATGTCCATTCTGTAATATGGAGACCAGAACTGAGCTGCGTAATCTAGGTGAGGCCTTACTAATGATGTATAAAGCTGTAATATAACCTCTGGACTTCTGTTGTTAACACTTCTTGATATAAATCCCAGTAATCTATTTGCCTTATTACGTACGCTTAGGCATTGCTGTCTTGGTTTAAGGTTGCTGCTTACCATCACCCCCAAGTCCTTCTCGCAATCTGTATGGCTAAGTTCTACGTTATTTAACTTATAAGTGCTTGGGTTATGGACACTCCCGAGCTTCAGAACCTTGCATTTATCTACATTGAACTGCATCTGCCACTTTTCTGACCACGAATTAAGTTTGTCTAAATCTTCCTGAAGTTCTATGACATCTATGTTTGAATCAATTATCCTACCTATCTTCGTGTCGTCGGCGAATTTGCTCATATCACTAGTAATTCCCTCATCAAGGTCATTGATATATATTATAAATAACAATGGGCCTAAGACTGATCCCTGTGGAACACCACTTGTTACAAGTCCCCATTCGGATTTAACCCCATTTATGCACACTCTCTGCTTCCTATTGGTGAGCCATGACTCGATCCATGACAGCACTTTTCCCCCAATGCCATGAGCTGCCACTTTCTTTAACAGTCTCTGGTGCGGTACTCTATCAAAAGCCTTACTAAAGTCTAAATAAACAATATCGAATTCTTTATTGTGATCAACAGCTTCAAAAGCTTTACTGAAGAAGGTTAATAAATTAGATAGGCAGGAACGGCCCTCGTGAATCCATGCTGAGTATCATTAATCAAATTATGGTTATCTAGATGGCTTCTAATAATATCAGCTATAATTGACTCTAGTAATTTGCCTACAATTGAGGTCAGGCTTATTGGGCGGTAATTTGACGGTAGTGACTTGTCCCCTGCTTTAAAAATAGGAATTACATTAGCCATCTTCCACATATCAGACACTACACCTGTTTGAAGAGACAAATTAAAAATGTTAGATATTGGTTCACAGAGTTCCATTTGCATTCCTTAAGAACCCTTGCAAAAAGCTCATCAGGACCCGGCGATTTATTTTGTTTCAGTCGGTCCAGCTGTTTCATAACCATTTCGCTAGTGACTGTGATATTACATAATTTATCTTCTTCTGGGCCTCTGTAAAAATTAATTACTGGGATATTATTAATGTCTTCCTGTGTGAAAACCGAGAGAAAATAATTATTAAAAATAGAGCACATATCATTCTCCTTGTCAGTAAGATGCCCAAAGTTATTTTTAAGGGACCTATCTTATCCCTAACTTTTGTTCTATAAACCTGGAAAAAACTTTTGGGTTAGTTTTGAATCCCTAGCAACTTTAATTTCATAGTCCGTTTAGCTTTTCTTATTCCTTTTAACGTCCCTCTTAATGTCAGTATACTGATTTATAAGATGACCCTCACCTTTTTTATGCGCCTATAAATTCCTTTCTTCTGCCCTAAAAGATATTTGAGCCTATTATTCATCCATTTTGGGTCATTTCTACTTGATCTAATTTCTTTATACGGTAAACTATGTCCTAAATGAAACATGTTGGAAA
>WNWK01011475.1:0-64360 GCA_009830355.1 Cherax destructor
CATAATCAACACCCTTAAAAACAAGGCAGGAGACATAAACAGCTTACCAACTTTTATGTACAAAAAGCTTCACAGGTACTGTCACCAATTATAGCAACACTATTCAATAAATCCATTGAAGCCTCTACCTTTCCATCAATTCTCAAAATAGCTAGGGTCACCCGATCCACAAAGGAGGTGATCAAACAGACCTGAATAATTATAGACCAATTTCTAATTTACCATTGCTTTCAAAATCTTCGAAAATTAATTCATAGAGAAATCTATTCCTACCTCGTCTCACACAATGTACTCAACCCCTGTCAATTTGGATTCAGGACAAACAAGAGCACAAACGATGCTATTATGCACATGTTGGAGTTAATATATACTGCTCTTGAGAAGAAAGAAGTCCCACTGGGAATCTTCATTGATCTACGCAAAGCTTTTGATACAGTCGACCATGATTTACTGCTCACAAAATTAGCACATTATGGTATAAGGGGGCACCCACTCAACTATCTAAAGTCATACCTCACCAACAGAAGCCAATACGTGTACACAAATGGAGCGAACTCCTCCACACAACAAATTACAGTCGGAGTCCCTCAAGGAAGTGTCCTGGGGCCACTCCTATTCCTCATTTACATAAATGACCTACCGAATGCATCACAACTACTCAAACCCATTTTATTTGCAGATGACACAACATATGTCTTCTCTCACCCAAATCCAGTTATACTGGCTAACACTGTTAATGCCGAATTACAGAAAATATCAACATGGATGACGAATAACAAGCTTACTCTCAATACTTACAAGACCTACTTCATACAGTTTGGAAGCAAAGCCACAAATGTTCCACTTAACATAACGCTCAATGGTACACCCATCACAAGACTTACAGAGGGAAAATTCGTAGGAATCCACCTTGACAGTAGCCTTAAATTCCAAACACACATACAACAAATTTCCAAGAAAATCTCGAAGACAGTAGGCATATTATCAGATACGCTATTATGTACCACAATCAGCTCTCCTTGCACTATATCATTCACTTATCTACCAGTATCTCACCTATGGAATCTGTGCATGGGGATCAACAACATTAAATCACCTTAGGCCACTCATAACACAACAAAAGGCCGCTGTTAGAATGATAACAAATTCCCACTCTAGACAGCATACTCCACCAATATTCAAAAGTCTAAAACTACTCACCGTAAAGAACATTCATACTTACTCTTGTGCCTACTACATATATAAAACTTTACACTCTAATATAAACCCTCCGCTCAAAATTCTCCTCACCAACTTTAATAGGACCCATGACCACAACACAAGACACAGATCACTTTTTGATATACCCCGTGTTCATATCAACCTATGTAAAAATTCTATGCACATAAAGGGCCCCAGAATCTGGAATTCATTACCAGTAAATATTAGGATAATCTTGTCTGAAAATAAATTTAAGACAACTCAAAAACCACCTACTCACACAAAACTAAATGATCATACTATAAACTACTTTGAAAAATGCTCAGTATTACTTTCCTATACGATAATATCAATTTTTAATAATACTGTATGTTGCTATTATGTTACCCCCTACTCAATCAAAACTAAATACTCATATTATAAGTTAATGTCAAAAATGCTCAATGTTATTTTCCTTAAGATAATCTCAATTCCATATTACCATTCGAGAATCTAAACACCTGTAACAATCTTTTATCATCATATAATAATTTAAACAGTAAAATTTCATCATATTGTAATTATGAAAACAATTTTTAACTAGAATAAACTCAATAAATTTCCCTAATATTAAGTACATAGTCTTTAAGTTACTAGATTAAGCTGCCCCTAATGCCATGGCATGTCAGTGGCTCTCCTTGCACTCAATTTACATTGTAACTACCAATACCTATGTAATCTGCAATGAAATAAAATTTACTTTACTTTATTTTACTTTACTTTACTAATTCCTTAATCATTAGTGGCTATATCAGTGTCAACACCACTAATCTTGCATTCTCTATCACTTTCCAAGAATAGTAGAGTGTTAATACGATGAGGTGTGAGTGAATCACGGGGGTTTGCCATGACGTTGACTCAAGATGAAGCTGAAACTAACTGTGCTACCACGCAGTACCCCGGCATCCCCGATTTTTTTCATACTGTGAACACTGAGTGGGCAGACCCATTCTCTCGTGTCTAGGCAACTCAGGCCTATCACACCAAATTTGAAGGAATGAAAAATAAAATGTAGATCTGTTTGGAGTGCTATGCGTACAAACGTATATCTACATTTGGACAGTTAAAGGGTTGAAACTACAAATGCAATAGAAATACAATGGACTCCCGGTTTTCGTTATTTTTTCGTTCCAGAATGCTGTTCAAGTGCCATTACCAAACGAATTTATTCCCATAAGGAATAATGTAAAGTAGACTAGTCCTTTTAGACCCCAAAAATACACTTATAAAAGCATTTAAAAAATACACTTACATAAAAGGGCGAGTTTCGAGCAGGACGAACACCGGGGGTCCACTGTAATAGTATTTCTTAGCTTAAATTGTGGGTAATGGTGTGGATGATTGTTAAGAGAGTGGATATGCATGGTGTGGCCCTACTGGGCTGAGGTGGATGGTTGTTGGTTGTCACCAGAAGTGGATGGTAGAGGTTCTGGTACTAAAGTCATTGGTTGTATTGGAGTGTGCATAAATTCTGTAATGGATCTCTGTGCTCTTGTACCCTGCAGTACATTATACAGCTGACAGTAAGACATCATCAGCTGTTCTAGAACCCTTTCAAAGCACTGCTTCTACATTTCTCAGGGTCCTCTTCAGTGAAAAAGTCTGCAACTTTACCAATAATATGGAACTGCTCATGTAACTGCTGCAATGTTACCAGATTTTTTCAGGTTTTTCTTCATTTTCTGTTATGTGGCTCTCTAGTATCTGTGCATCAAGCTCTGCCAATTACTTGCTGCTGTATGATCAGCTGAAGCACTTTCACCAGAAAACTTAATATTATGTAACTTATTATGGAACTTAAAGTTGTGGAACCAGCCTGTGCTAAACACACACTTTTTCAGGCCATCCTTCCTTATCACACACTGCTTTAAGCAACCGTAAGACCTTTTCCCTAATTAAGAGGAAATTAAGTGGTGCATCTTTCTTTATCTTTTGTTTGATCCACTCAAGTAACAAGTTTTATTTACTTGCTGTGATCTGTGTGTCATTCTTTTCATAAGATGACATCTTGGGTTATTCATTACACAAGCTTGTATATTTGCTCCGTTCTTTTTAATTGTACAAACTGATGCTTCATTAAGGCCATAGGCCCTCACTATATCCACCACACATGAGCCACTCTTAAGCTTGTCTAATATTTTGATTTTCTTCGTAAATCCTAGACTTAAACGCTTAAACCTTTTCTTGCCACTTTCAGCAACACTTGTATGCCTACTGGGTGCTATGATTGCATTGCAGATTTAACCTCTTAACTGTCCAAACATAGATCTACATTCTCTTGCACCCAGTGCTCCGAATATTTTGAAAAACAAATACTAGTTTTTTTTTTAAATAAAGGACATTTTTTACATAAAGTAATGTAAAAAATTTTTTAGAGTCAGTACTTATGGAGATATAAGGCTGCAAAGTCGGCGCTTGTTGCTCACCTGATGGCAACATGAAGCGGTGCTGCTTGCAGAAGTGTTTCCAATATACAGTGGACCCCCGGTTTTAGTGTTTTTTTCATTCCAGAATGCTGTTCAAGTGCCATTACCAAACAAATTTATTCCCATAATGAATAATGTAAAGTAGACTAGTCCTTTTAGACCTCCAAAAATACACTTACAAAAGCATTCACAAAAATACACTTACATAAAAGGGCGAGTTTGGAGCATCACGAACACCGGGGGTCCACTGTACTTTTTTTCTCTTTTATTTTTAATTTGTTGAATTCTTATGTTCAGATAATTACAATTTCTAGTAGTTCTTGTGATTTCATAGCAAATCTTTGTTCTGACACTAATATTATGTACAGTGGACCCCCGCTATTCGAACATTCTTCATTACCAGAATGCTGTTCAAGTGCTGTTACCAAACAAATTTATTGCCATAAGGAATGATGTAAATTAGATTAGTCCATTTCAGACCCCCAAAAATAGACTTATAAAGGCACTTACAATAATATACTTACACATAATAGGGTGTGTTTTGGAGTGTTCGAATAGCGGGGGTCTGCTGTACTGAAATAGTTCTCAAATAGTCACAAACACAGTGACAGGTGAACATTTTCACCTACCTTAGTTACAAACTATTGTCTAGAAATATACAGTGGACCCCCGAGTATCGTAATTAATCCCTTCCAGGAGCTAGTACTTAACACGAAGTTTACGAAATTCGAACCATTATTTCCCGTAAGAAATAATGTAAATACAATTAATCCGTTCCACAAAAAATATTCACAAACTAAATTAAAAACAATATATATATATATATATATATATATATATATATATATACATTTACTTACCTTTATTGAAGAGTTGCAGGCATCTGGAAGGTAGAGTTGCTGATAGGGGCAGGGAGTTAGTGGTTGGAAGGGGAATCCCCCTCCAAAAGGACTTCAGGTAACAAGTCCCTTTCTGGGGTTACTTCCCTTCTTGGTCTTTTAATGCCACTAGGACCAGCTTGAGAGTCACCAGACCCCTGCCTGGTAAAGTAACTGTCCAGAGTCCTCTGTTTCTGGTGACCCTTCAACACTTTCCTGAAGTGTGACATGGCTCTGTCACTGAAGTGGCTGCACAGAAGGCTCATTTCAGCTTGCTCAGGGTGGTGTCTTTCAACAAATGTCTGCAACTCATTCCACTTTGTACACATCTCCTTAAGAACTGAAGAGGGCACCTCCTTCTGTCTCTCACCTTCCTCCTTTGAAGCAATAACCTCAGCTGTGGTCTGTTGCTGTTCCAGATAAAGCTCTTGCAGCTCTTCAGTTGTTAGCTCTACCCTGTGCTCCTCCACCAACTCTTCCACATCCTCACCACTCACCTCCAACCCCAGGCTCTTCCCCAATGCCACAATAGAGTCCACAACAGGCACAGGGTCAGCCTCAAATCCTTCAAAATCCTTCTTTTCAACACAATCCGATGTTTACGAAATAAGAACCTTACGAAACTCGGGGGTCCACTGTATAGTGTACATAGTATTTATAGGTCCCAGCAATGTTTTGGATATGGGTGAGTATATAATAATAATAATAATAAGTTTACTTGAAGCCTTGTGTAAGACGAATGTTGCTCCACCACTGACAGTGCAGCAATGGTGACATTTGATGAGTGTACACTGCCTTGGCTTTATTTGTTTTCACTTTTACACATAAACATGTCTATCTGTCTAGCTCTGTTACAAAAGACGCGATATCTATTAGAAGTAGACATCTCCAGTGAACACTAGAAAGGAATGCCCTTCTAGCATCCAGCCTGTTACTGGGCTTTTGCAACAAAGTCAGTATCCTGGTCCAGTTATCCGACATATTATCAATATCATAGGATCTCAACTGAGAGGATACTAACCAAAGAAATATATTTAAAATGTTTATTAACAAAGTTAGAATATCTAGGGTATCAAAGTAAATCAAATTAAATATAAATACACTGAAGATATTAATTAGGAGGTTAGCTCCTACACTTCTCTCATAAACTATATTATTGTGCTGAAGGCACATATCTGAATGGCTCTTATGTACCATCTGGTACAATGTCAGCAATTTACTAGGATATATACAAATGTGTGTATGTGTGTGCTCCAGGTTACTCGTTATGACTTAAGACTCGACTCGACCAGTGACCGACTAAGACTCGACTCGACCAGTGACCGACTGAACGTCTTCTCATGAGCTAGCTTCTCTAACAAACTGACAATCAGAACAGCTTGATTGAACAGTAATATGACAAATTTGCCGAACAACAATATAGCAAGCAACAGCGACACAGCGTCAGGAACAAGGAGATAGAAAAACGACCCTAACTGGGGACCATCAGCAGATCCTCCATAATAGTCACAAAACTCACATATTACTGAATCTAGGTTCAGCATAAACAAAATCCCCGACTGTGATGGTGCACAGATGCCTTAGCGAATTAGGTCAAGAGCTATAGCTAGAGACCTGAATTATCACAGAGTGTCAGTGCAACACACAACCCAGTAAAACATCGAAATCACTAAGTCTAGGCTATTCTCTGTGAACAGAGTTACACAGAGTCCAGAGAAGTATGTTTCGTCTCACCACCGAATACATACTCTACCAAACAGAGTCTAAATGATGAGAAAACAAGCAGAGACAAGAGCAAGGTCTTTCTCCAATGAGAGTCAGCAGGGAAGAGAGGAGGAGTAAGGAGAAGAAGTCTCCAACTCAGGTGGGAACACGCCATCGACTGACTGCCCAGCAACTCTAGAAGCCGGCAGTATAACAAGCGAAGTGCTGTAAGCGAGGTAGTTTGCCAACTCAAGGCAGCTACTCAAGACTCTCAAACATATGAGCACAATAGTCTACATGTTACATCCTACCTAATAAAATAGCTAAGTCAAATAATAATATAAAGCAAGATATGAACGATTTAGCTATTATAAAAAATATCAGCAATATAAAATTATAGGAAATGGAAATATATACATAAGTACATATACAGTCAACCCCCGGTTCTCGTCGGTAATCTGTTCCAGAGGGCCCGTCGATCACCGGTTTGGTCGAACTCCGATTCTATTTTCCCCATAAGAAATAATGGAAATAAAATTAATCTGTTCCAGACATCCAAAAGTATTAAAATAAAATATTTTTTAGAACTTTTTGACATTAAATTATACACAATTTTATGAAAAATTAAGAAATAATAGTACAATAACATGTCACTTACATTTTATGAAGTGTTGATGTGTGGAAGACGGGAGGAGGGGAGAAGATGGAGTAGTATGCTAGTGTTCGGAAGGGGAATCCCCTTCCATTAACACTGCAGGTGGCAAGTTCTTTTCTGGGGTTACTGGCATTTTTCTTTGAATGCTACACTCCCTGCATGAATGCTACACTCCCTGCATGAATGCTACACTCCCTGCATGAATGCTACACTCCCTGCAATGAATGCTGCACTCCCTGCATGAATGCTACACTCCCTGCATGAATGCTACACCCTGCATGAATGCTACACTCCCTGCATGAATGCTACACTAAAAACAGTGGAATAATGACAATATACTGGTATGAATGCGTGGGTGGTGGTCGCTCTCACTTGTAAACAATAGCACTGACGCTCCGTGGAGTGCCCGGGCCCAGCTGGGCCACGCATACGCATCCGGGACGAATAGCCAACTCGTCCAACTCCGAGCAGATCGGCTAATACCGAGCCAAAATTCTCATAAAAAAACTGTCGAACACCGATTTGGACGACCTCCGACGCCGTCGAGCATCGTGAGTTGACTGTATATAAATTGTGGCCCATTCTGGGGTCGCAATAAGCTCTCTGTCTATCTGTCTGTCTAGCTCTGTCTATCTGTGTCCAGCTCTATGTCTATCTGTCTAGCTTTTTATCTGTCTGTCTAGCTTTCTATCTGTTTATCTGTCTGTCTAGCTCTGTCTATCTGTCTGTCCAGCTCTCTGTCTGTCTGTCTAGCTCTGTCTATCTGCCTGTCCAGCTCTCTATCTATCTGTTTGTCTAGCTCTGTCTGTCTAGCTCTCTGTCTATCTGTCTGTCTAGCCCTCTGTCTTGCTCTATGTCAGTCTAGTTCTGTCTAACTCTGTCTATTTGTCTGTCTAGCTCTGTCTATTTGTCTGTCTAGCTCTCTGTCTATCTCTCTGTCTGTCTGTCTGTCTAGCTCTCTGTCTATCTGGCTGTCTAGCTCTCTGTCTATCTGTCTAGCTCTCTGTCTATCTGTCAAGCTCTGTCTGTCTAGCTCTCAGTCTGTCTAGCTCTGTCTATCTGTCTAGCTCTCTGTCTATCTGTCTGTCTGCTTGTCTCTCTTTCTGTCACTCCGCGTGTCTCTCTCTTTCTCTGTCTCAGAGAGAGAGACTCGTGAACCAACAGGTATTACACACAACACAGTCGTCAAGTATGATTCTTGACCAAGTGAAAATAAGTATTACTTGTAAGTCATGCTTACTATGCATTATATCTACAAGCACAGAATAGCACTTTGTCTGGATTTTTGTTTTTTTAGGTAATTTACACTATGTATAATTGTATTTATGTGTACCTGTGAGACAGAGACAGCAGTAGAAAGAGACAGATATAGATACAGACAGACAGCCAGCCAGCGTATTACATGTTCCAGAATTGTTTCTCTTTACTTAGGTTATAAGATATTCTGGCAATATGACACTACCAGTGGTGCCAAAATTGAAAGGATGTTGCACCAATGTTGCACATGGGTTATTATCAAGGTTTTTGATATTTCCTCAACCACTTGTGGCCACATCCACCTCAAAGCCACTAAACTTTGAGTCAACATCACTTTCCTCCTAAAATGGGAGTGTTAATACTACATGACATCAGTGAATCCCAGGTGTTTGCCGCTCTGTCTTCGCTAGCTGACACTCAATTGAACTGGTGTTCCCACAAGGTACTAAGTGGTCCCAGATTCTTTTAATACTATACACATCAAGTGTTATGACCCATTCTATACTGACCAGGCATCTCAGGCCAATAGTGCCAAATTTGGAGGCAGGAAAAATAAAACATAGATCTACGTTTGGAGCCTCTTTAATGGGGGCTCCTAGTCGTGGTAAAGAGGCTATCGGTCTGAGGAATTGGACTTCTTGGTCTTCTTCCTCAGACCAAACCTAATTACCCCCCTCCCCTATCTCGTCTTCCCCATCCTCCCATTTTTTCCTTTCCTCCTCCTCCCTCCCTTATTCCCTTCCCGTTTTTAACCTGTGGGATTCTATCCACAGGTATTCTGGTTCCTAGGTAGGGGGAAGGGTACCGTGGTCCATCCCATTCCATTGAGGTTCTTTACAGTGGTGTAGTTTGCCATGGAATCTGGATCGCCTGGGGATGTCTCAATCCCTCTCCGGTCTCCCGGGGGGTGGCTTTGGGTGTCTTTCGGGCGATGGGTGTATCTCTGGAGGCCACCTTTCGGATTCCAGGGGTGGTAGTCGAAGGAGGTATGCTTTGTGGCGGGTGTCCAGCCACACTCTCTCTTTTGTCCAGCCACCCTCTCTTTTGTCCCCCATGGTGGCTTGGTGGATGTGAAGTTGCTATCCCGGATTGCTGGTTTACTGGCGTAAAGGGTAGGGTATGGCACGGGTTCCATGCCACATCTGCACTACTTGTGGTGCTGAGGTCCTCTTGGGTGCAGAGGGGATTTACGCCCCTTTCATTCCTAGGAGCTATTCCTCCATGTTCCCCCCTTTTTTATTCTTTTTTTCTTTTTATTCTTTTCTTTTCTTTTTTAAAAAAAAAAGAAAAAAAAGAAAGGATTAACCTAACCATAGACAACCCAATCCGTGAAACTAATACCCCCAGGCCCCTTCCTGTTACTGCACCCTATTCTGACCCGGCCTCATTATCCGACCACTCTTTAGACACTTCCAATACCCCTGTACCTCTTGCTGGTACCGGTTCGTCACCTACTTCAGGTACCGGGGTTCCGACCAGCCCTTTTGATACGTCTGACCTTCGCTCTTTTCTGACCTTGCTTCCGGCTTCTCCCTCTATGGTGCAGCAATTTTCGGGTTGCTCACCCATCCCACGTCGGACCAATTCTGGTCCCACATCTAAACGCCCAAGACCCTTACATGATGATACTTCGTTACTTCCTTCTCATGCATCTCAGAAACGACCAGCTCGTCACACACTCCCCTTAAACACTACAGTGGACCCCCACTATTCGAATTTAATCCGTTCCAGGAGCTAGTTCTCAACGCGAAATGTTCGAGTGGCGATTTAATTTTTCCCATAAGAAATAATGGAAATACAATTAATCCGTTCCTGCTGTCAGGAGGCATGACAAAATAGTACTTCACTGTGAAGCTATTATCAACTCAACAGCTTATTTATCTATCACAATTCATCTAATATGACATAATAAACAATATAAATAACATAAAAACCGATATACACTCTAGAATGAATAAAATATGTATGTCATTACGAATGTGGTGGCTGGGAAGGATGGTGGTGGCGAGCATTCTCGCTACAGCTGTGAAAACATCTTCCCAGTCTTTCCTCCTTCAGACGTGTTAGTATAAGAGAAAACGGAGTTTGTAATGCTAAGTGCATTAGATCACTTCCAGTCAGCTTCACGGATTGAACAGAATTCGTATGTGTCAGGCTGGTAACAGCAACAACTGGTTTGTTTACAAAACTCCCTCCCGAACCTTCATTTAATCTTGTTTACTCACCACTGCCTCTACTACCACTGCCTCTCACCACTGCCTCTACCACCACTGTCTCTACCACCACTGCCTCTACCACCACTGCCTCTACCACCACTGCCTCTCACCACTGCCTCTACCACCACTGCCTCAACCACCACTGCCTCTCACCACTGCCTCTACCACCACTGCCTCAACCACCACTGCCTCTCACCACTGCCTCTACCACCACTGCCTCTCACCACTGCCTCTACCACCACTGCCTCTCACCACTGCATCTACCACCACTGCCTCTACCTCCACTGCCTCTACCTCCACTGCCTCTACCTCCACTGCCTCTCACCACTGCCTCACTGCCCACCACTGCCTCTCACCATGCCTCCACCACTGCTCTCACCACTGCCTCTACCACCACTGCCTCTACCCCTGCCTCTCCTCCACTGCCTCTCCACCACTGCCTCTCACCACTGCCTCCACCTCCACTGCCTCTCCACCACTGCCTCTCACCACTGCCTCTACCACCACTGCCTCTCACCACTGCCTCTCACCACTGCCTCTACCACCACTGCCTCACCACTGCCTCTCACCACTGCCTCTCACCACTGCCAACCACCACTGCCTCTCACCACTGCCTCTACCACCACTGCCTCTACCACCACTGCCTCTCACCACCACTCTCTCACCACTGCCTCTACCACCACTGCCTCTACTCACTGCTCACCTCCACTGCCTCTACCTCCACTGCCTCTCACCTCCACTGCCTCTCACCACCACTGCCTCTCACCACTGCCTCCACCACTCCACTCACTCTCACCACCACTGCCTCTCACCACTGCCAACCACCACTGCCTCTCACCACTGCCTCTACCACCACTGCCTCTCCACCACTGCCTCACCCCACTGCCTCTACCACCACTGCCTCTCACCACTGCTCACCACCACTGCCTCCTCACCACTGCCTCTACCTCCACTGCCTCTACCCCACTGCCTCTCACCACTGCCTCTCCCACTCTCACCACTGCCTCTCCACACTCCTCCACCTGCCCTGCCTCTCCACTGCCTCTACTCACCACTGCCTCACTCACTGCCTCTCACACACTGCCTCCTCTCCACTCACTGCCTCTCACCACTGCCTCTACCACCTGCTCACCCACTGCCTCTCACCTCTCCACTGCCTCTCACCACTGCCTCTCACCACTGCCTCTCACCACTGCCTCTATCACCTCCACTGCCTCTCACCACTGCCTCTCACCACTGCCTCTCACCACTGCCTCTCACCACTGCCTCTCACCACCTACTGCCTCTCACCACTGCCTCTCACCACTGCCTCTCACCACTGCCTCACCACTGCCTCTCACCACTGCCTCTACCACCACTGCCTCACCACTGCCTCTCACCACTGCCTCTCACCACTGCCAACCACCACTGCCTCTACCACTGCCTCTACCACTGCCTCTCACCACTGCCTCTACCACCACTGCCTCTCACCACTGCCTCTACCACCACTGCCTCTACCTCCACTGCCTCTACCTCCACTGCCTCTACCTCCACTGCCTCTCACCTCCACTGCCTCTCACCACCACTGCCTCTCACCACTGCCTCCACCTCCACTGCCTCTCACCACCACTGCCTCTCACCACTGCCAACCACCACTGCCTCTCACCACTGCATCTACCACCACTGCCTCTCACCACTGCCTCTACCACCACTGCCTCTCACCACTGCCTCTACCACCACTGCCTCTCACCACTGCCTCTACCACCACTGCCTCTACCACCACTGCCTCTACCTCCACTGCCTCTACCTCAACTGCCTCTCACCACTGCCTCTCACCACCACTGCCTCTCACAACTTCCTCCACCTCCACTGCCTCTCACCACTGCCTCTCATTACTGCCAACCACCACTGCCTCTCACCACTGCCTCTCACTACTGCCTCTCACCACTGCCTCTACCACCACTGCCTCTACCTCCACTGCCTCTACCTCCACTGCCTCTCACCACTGCCTCTCACTACTGCCTCTATCACCACTGCCTCTCACCACTGCCTCTACCACCACTGCCTCTCACCACTGCCTCTCACCACTGCCTCTCACCACTGCCAACCACCACTGCCTCTCACCACTGCTAACCACCACTGCCTCTCACCACTGCCTCTACCACCAATGCCTCTCACCACTGCCTCTACCACCACTGCCTCTACCACCACTGCCTCTCACCACTGCCTCTCACCACTGCCTCTACCACCACTGCCTCTCACCACTGCCTCTACCACCACTGTCTCTACCACCACTGCCTCTAACCACTGCCTCACACTTAATGAACAAACTCAAAACAATTATAATTAAGTGTGAAATGTCTGGATGAGCGTGGAGGGTATTGTTCTCTCGAGTGTAAACAAGGAGGGACTGGCTCTCCAAGCGCCTGGGCGGACAGGTGATGGACACACTTGTTCGAATCATGATATTTTGTTCGCATGGCGATATCGATTTTCTTTTTCTAATGACGATTTGTTCGACTGCCGAGCTGTTCGAATAGCGGGGGTCCACTGTATATGTATTTCACACTATGCATTGGACTAAGTTTTTTACTCTGAGACTGACTTCTACTACCTATCCTTCCGATCTTAGTATTGGTAAGGCACTCCTGCGCCATGTAGGCAAAGACATCGCATTTCATGCTCTCAGAAAGGCATACGCATCGTTACGGTCCAGAATGCTGACCAAGCTCATGATCTTTCTCACCTTACGTCCATAGATGCTACTCCTGTCACTATTGAAAAACATCATTCTCTCAACACTTGTAGTGGCCCTGTTATTCTACCCCATACCATTGTCCAACAGAATTTCCAAAACTGTGGTGATGACATTCTGGAGCAGCTTGAGCTCCAGGATCTTCCTATACTCAAAGTTGACACTTTTGTCCTCTCTGCCCGCCGGCGAAGATGATATCCTTGCAATATTGCTCGCTTAACATTTGACTGCCGTGACCTTCCGCCCTTGGTCTACATTGCGGGTCGCTATTTACAAGTTCGAAAGGTGATCCCTACACCGCAACAGTGTAGAAACTGCTGGCGTTTTGGTCATCCGGCAAAATACTGCAGGTCCATGGACGATGCCCAGTCTGTGGTGCCAACAACCATGCCAACCCTTCTTGTAGTCTACCTCCTTCTTGCCTTAACTCTCGTGAGGCGCATCCATCTTACTCTCGCCGTTGTCAGGTTTACCTAAATGAGCGAGAAATCTGTTGTCTTAAAGAGGCGGAAGGCTTCTCATATGCTATGGCTGCCTCTCATCTACGCCTTCAAGGGAGACTCCACCGTATTTCCTATTCTCGCGTTGCTAAACGTCCCCCCACTTATGGGGCCCCAACTCCTGCAGCTTCTTCTGTGGCCGCCCCATCCTTAGTCACCCCTATGTCGAATTCTTTTGCTGTTCTTGGCTCCGAGGTCCCTACCTTGGCACCCCATACTCTCCTCACCGCTTCCTCTACTCACTCGCATAGTTCTGTGTCTACACGCCCTCGTCCAACACCTAATCCTCACCATCCCTCTTTCTCTCAGAAGTTTGGCAAAAAACCGCCATTGTTAAACTCTCCTCTCTCCCCTCCTTCCCTTCTCCATCCTGCACATTTTTCCTTCCCAGGTTCTTTGCCTGGTTTCTCACCTCCAACTAGTTCTGTTACTGTGTGGAGGTTCATCCTTCTCGTTCGATACTTTCATCCCCTGTCCCCTCCCAAGTTTCTTCCTCTACTGCCCCTTCCCGGATCGCTTCCACTCATGTCCCCTCCCAAACCCCTTCGACAGTTTTCTCTTCCATTTCCTCACCCCCTACTTTAGTACAGTCCATAGTCTCCCCGATTGTTGCTCATCCCCCTCCTCCTTCCATCTCTTATGTGGAAACTATCACAGAATATATTACGGAGACTGGAACATTGATAGACACCGCTACACCTCCGGTTCCTCCTCCTACCTCATCTCCATCTACACCCCTCCTTCCTTCACAGCATTCCTATCCTTCGCTGCTTACAAGTCTTCTGCTGCCTTCAAATGCGGACTTTTCTTACCCTATTAGTCCATAGATACCTCTACCTTCAACTTTGTATCTTTCTCTTCATAAATCATGGCTTATTTGCAGTGGAATATACGAGGCCTCAGGAGTAACCGGGGTGAGCTTCAGGTGTTGCTCTCCCAGTTTTTCCCTGTTGGAGTCTGTTTACAAGAACCCAAATTGCACTCTGCTGTTTTCCGTCCCCTTTTGGGCTATGATTTTTTATATTCATCGGATCCTTTTTCTGATGGAACCTTTAACGAAAGTGCTCTTCTTATATGCACTGGTATTCCATACCATCAGCTCTTTGTTCATTCTTCTTTACATTACACTGCAGCCTGTATCCACTTGAATAAGTGGTATACACTCTTGTTCTTTGTATACATGTATCTCCCTTTCTCGGCAATTGTCTATCCCAGATGTTGCTTTTCTGGTTTTTTTCTTGCCGCCACCCCTTCTGTTACTTGGCTATTTTAATGAACACTATTTTCTCTGGGGGGGGGAGGTCGCACTGTGACTCCCGCATGTTTTAAATACGGGTACTCCCACCCATTTTGATCCTCGAACTCATTCTTTCTCTTGCATCGGTCTCTCCATCTGCTCTTCCTCAACTGTTTTCGACTTCACCTGGTCTGTCCTTCCGTACTTACATGACAGCGATCACTTTCCAATCATCCTTATGTCTCCTTCGTATTCTCCATCTCCTCGTAGCCCACGCTGGCAATTTGACCGAGCGAATTGGGACCTTTATTCACCTCTTACTGCTTTTCATGAGGCTCCTTTCTCATCCTCCATTGATGAGGTTTTACATCTCTTCTCGTCCTCCATCTTAACAGCAGCTTCACATTCTATTCCCCAAACCTCTAGCAAGCATTCTCAGAAGTGAGTGCCTTGGTGGTCTCCTACTTGTGCTCGGGCAGTACGTTTGAAACGCGATGCATGGGGCAGGTACCGGTATAACAGAACCACAGAGAGACTCCTTGATTTTAAGCAGAGGGGAGCAATTGCTCGCTGTGTCAAACATGACGCTAAACGCACTTGCTGGCGGGATTACATTTCCACTGTCAATTCGGCTTCCTCGATGAGTGCAGTCTGGAAGAAAGTGCAGAAACTGAGTGGTAAATTCTCCCTCGACCCGGCTCCTGTTCTTCAGGTTGCCGGCATCGATATACCACACCCTCTTGCCGTTGCCACTGAAATTGGTAATCATCTGGTCCGCATTTCTCAGGGGTTCCATCTATGCCCCTCGTTCCTTTCTTCTAAGTCTGCCAGTGAGTTAAAGCCCTTGGATTTTTCTTCTCTCAGAGAAGAATCTTATAATGTGCCCTTTACCCTTCAAGAACTGAAGGCAACACTCTCCGCTTGCCGATCATCGGCAGCTGGGCCAGACGGCATACATATTCATATCATTTACATCAGTCAGCTCTTGCAGTCCTCTTACGACTCTTTAATCTTATATAATAATAAAATAATAATAATAATAATAATACTTTATTGAGACATGGTACAATGATACATGGTTGGGTAGACAAGATACATAGGTATTAATGAGATGTACATGCCAAAAGCCCCTAATATGCTGTGCATTGCGGGCATTCTTAGGACTACTTAATTATAGACTACATGGTAAAAAGTTATGGTTGATAATTTATAAAATAAGTATAATTGCGTATCTAAGTTATAAAGTTTGAATATAAGTTGAACATATCAATTAATTGTAGCAACGCAACTAATTGAGTGAGATAACAATTTAAAACAATTAATTGCATTGTAGTTACAGTTTACGTGGTCATTATAATGTAAATGTTATGGAAATAGTTAGATTAGTATGTATTATTCATAACAGGTTTTTACATTTAAGTGATTAGTCAGGTTTTTACATTAAGTGATTATTCTACTTTGTTGGGAATGTGTGATATTGAGCACTTAGGTTTGGGTGAGAAGGTAGTTTTTTAGCATCGTTTTGAATTGGGGTAAAGGCAGGGTTTCTTTGGCAATGACAGGTAATGAATTCCAAATTTTCGTGCCTTTTATATGCATTGAGTTTTTACATAGTGTTAGATGGACACGGGGAACATCGAGGAGTGATCTGTGTCTAGTGTTATGGTCATGTGTCCTGTTAAAATTGGTAAGGAGAAGTTTGAGTGGTGGGTTAATATTTGCATAGAGTGTTCTATGTATGTAATAGGCACAGTAAAAAGTATGGATGTCTTGTATGGTGAGTAAGTTTAAGTTTTTGAATATTGGTGGAGTATGTTGTCTGGAGTGTGAATGAGTTATTATTGTAACTGCTGCCTTTTGTTGTGTTATTAGTGGTCTGAGATGAGTTATTGATGTAGAGCCCCATGAGCAGATTCCATAGGTGAGGTAGGGGTAAATGAGTGAATGATATAGGGTAAGGAGAGCTGGTTGTGGATAGTATTCCCACGGTCTTTGAGACTTTCTTGAAAATTTGTTGTATATGTGTCTGAAATTTGAGGTCACTGTCAAGATGGATTCCTAAGAATTTTCCCTCTGTAAGTTTTGTGATAGGGGACCCGTTTATGATTATGTTAAGTGGTGCGTTTGTAGCTCTGTTCCCAAACTTGATAAAATAGGTTTTACCAATATTGAGAGTAAGTTTGTTGGTCATCATCCAGGTAGATATTTTCTGCAATTCAGTATTTGCAGTGTTGGCTATTATGTCTGGGCTTGGGTGCGAGATAACGTATGTAGTGTCATCTGCAAAAAGTATGGGTTTGAGTAGTTGAGATGCATTTGGTAGGTCATTAATGTAAATGACAAAGAGTAGTGGGCCAAGAACACTTCCCTGTGGGACACCTACGGTAATACAGTGGTACCTCGAGTTACGATGGTCCCCAAAATCGCCCTTTTATGTAAGTTTATTTTTTTAAATGCTTTTGTAAGTATATTTTTGGGGGTGTAAAAGGACTAGTCTATTTTACATTATTCCTTATGGGGATAAATTCGTTTGGTAATGGCACTTGAACAGCATTCTCGAACGAAAAAATATCGTAACTCGAGGTACCACTGTAGTTTGCGCGGTGGAGCTAGCTCCATTTGTGTACACATATTGGTTTCTGTTGCTAAGGTATGATTTTAGGTAGTTGAGGGAGTGTCCTCTTATACCATAGTGTGATAATTTTAGGTGTAACAGATCATAGTCAACTGTATCAAAAGCTTTACGTAAATCAAACAAACAAACAAACAAACAAACAAATTTTATTTCATTGCAGGTTACATGGGTATCGGAAGTTACAATGTAAATTGAGTGCAAGGAGAGCCACTGACATGCCATGGCATTAGGGGCAGCTTATTCTAGTCCTTAAAAACTATGTACTTAATATTAGAGAAATTTATTGAGTTTATTCTAGTTAAAAATTATTTTCAAAATTACAATATGATGAAATTTTACTGTTTAAATTATTATATAATGATATTAGATCTTAGATTGTTACAGGTGTTAAGATTCTTGAATGATAATATGGAATTGAGATTATCTTAAGGAAAATAACATTGAGCATTTTTGACATTAACTTATAATATGAGTAGGGGGTAACATAATAGTAACATATTATTAAAAATTGAGATTATCGTATAGGAAAGTAACAATGAGCATTTTTCAAAGTAGTTTATAGTATGATCATTTAGGTTTGGAGGAGTAGGTGGTTTTTGAGTTGAGTCTTAAATTGATTTTCAGACAAGATTATCTTAATATTTACTGGTAATGAATTCCAGATTCTGGGGCCCTTTATGTGCATAGAATTTTTACATAGGTTGATATGAACACGGGGTATATCAAAAAGTGATCTGTGTCGTGTGTTGTGGTCATGGGTCCTATTAAAGTTGGTGAGGAGAGTTTTGAGCAGAGGGTTTATATTAGAGTGTAAAGTTTTATATATGTAGTAGGCACAAGAGTAAGTATGAATGTTCTTTACGGTGAGTAGTTTGAGACTTTTGAATATTGGTGGAGTATGCTGTCTAGAGTGGGAATTTGTTATCATTCTGACTGCGGCCTTTTGTTGTGTTATGAGTGGTCTAAGGTGATTTAACGTTGTTGATCCCCATGCACAGATTCCATAGGTGAGATACGGGTAGATAAGTGAATGATATAGTGCAAGGAGAGCTGATTGAGGTACATAATAGCGTATCTTTGATAATATGCCTACTGTCTTCGAGATTTTCTTGGAAATTTGTTGTATATGTGTTTGGAATTTAAGGCTACTGTCAAGGTGGATTCCTAGGAATTTTCCCTCTGTGAGTCTTGTGATGGGTGTACCATTAAGTGTTATGTTAAGTGGAACATTTGTGACTTTGCTTCCAAACTGTATGAAGTAGGTCTTGTCAGTATTGAGAGTAAGCTTGTTAGTCGTCATCCATGTTGATATTTTCTGTAATTCGGCATTAACAGTGTTGGCCAGTATAACTGGATTTGGGTGAGAGAAGACATATGTTGTGTCATCTGCAAATAAAATGGGTTTGAGTAGTTGTGATGCATTCGGTAGGTCATTTATGTAAATGAGGAATAGGAGTGGCCCCAGGACACTTCCTTGAGGGACTCCGACTGTAATTGGTTGTGTGGAAGAGTTCGCTCCATTTGTGTACACGTATTGGCTTCTGTTGGTGAGGTATGATTTTAGGTAGTTGAGTGGGTGCCCCTTATACCATAATGTGCTAATTTTGTGAGCAGTAAATCATGGTCGACTGTATCAAAAGCTTTGCGGAGATCAATGAAGATTCCCAGTGGGACTTCTTTTTTCTCAAGTGTTGTATATATTAACTCCAACATGTGCGTAATAGCATCGTTTGTGCTCTTGTTTGTCCTGAATCCAAATTGACAGGGGTTGAGTACATTGTGTGAGATGAGGTAGGAATAGATTTGTCTATGAATTAATTTTTCGAAGATTTTAGAAAGCAATGGTAAATTAGAAATTGGTCTATAATTATTCAGGTCTGTTTGATCACCTCCTTTGTGGATCGGGGTGACCCTAGCTATTTTGAGAATTGATGGAAAGGTAGAGGCTTCAATGGATTTATTGAATAGTGTTGCTATGATTGGTGACAGTACCTGTGAAGCTTTTTGTACATAAAAGTTGGTAGGCTGTTTATGTCTCCTGCCTTGTTTTTAAGGGTGTTGATTATGAGCGAGACTTCAATTGGGTTGGTAGGAGCTAGGAATAGCGTATTAGGGTAGGTGTTTGTGAGGTAGTCTGTTGGACGGGTGTTTGAGCTTGGGATTTTACTCGCTAGATTCTTTCCTATGGTGGAGAAGAAAACATTAAGTCTGTTTGCTGTCTCAGTAGGTGAGAGTAGGGGTTCATCTGCTCTTGATAATTTGATGGTGTTGTTTTTCGCTATCTTATTATTTCCTAGAATTGCAGATAGGGTCTTCCAGGTCTTTTCATATCACCTTTTATGTTCTGGAGTCTGTTCTCATAATACAATTTTTTTGATTTCCTTATCAGGCTGGTAAGGGTTGATGAGTAGCGTTTGGATTGTTCTCTGGTTATTAGACCCTTCTGTATTGTTTTTCATATTGGTGCCTTTTGTTAATGGATTTAAGGATGCTGGGTGTTAGCCAGGGATTGTTAAGTCTCTTAGCTGTGAGCTGTTTAGTTTTTTAGGGCAATGTTTGTTATAGAGGTGGTGGGTTTTGTTAAGGAAATTCTTGATGCATTCATTAGTATCTGTATATGTTTCTAACTCATTATGCCAGTCAATGTTAATCATAGCTGTTATAAAGTTATTTACAGCTGACTCATTATGTATTCTGAAGGTAACTTTTGTAATATCTAGGGGCAATTTACCAAGATTAGTTATGAGAAAGGTCGGATAGTGGTCTGTGGTGTTGTCTGTGATGATGCCTGATTTTAGAGGGGCTATAGTATTAGTCCAGATGTGGTCTAGTAAGGAGGTACTAGTCTCGGAGATTCTTGTAGGTTTTGATATTGTTGGTAGTAACAAGCAGTTGCTCATAGTGTTTGTGAATTCTGTTACTTGTGGGTCCTGGTCATGTAGGAGATTTATATTGAAGTCTCCTGTGAGCAGCAAATGGTCTTTGTTCATGTGTGCATCAGTTATTAGGTTACCTAGTTTTTCACTAAAATGGTGAATGTTTGACTGTGGTAATCTGTAGATGTTTATCACTGTGAGGGGTTTTTGCAGGTCTTTTGATTTAAATTTAGCTATAATATATTCTCCATGCTCATCCCTTATGCAAGAGTTATTGATACATTCAAGTTGATCTGAGTAATATATAGCTATTCCACCCCTCGCTGATCTGTCCTGCAATTGTGAATGGCTGTGTAACCTGGGATGCCATAGACATCTGTAGTATCAGGCTTCAGCCAGGTCTCAGTGAGTGTGATGATTGACATATTGGTCTGGAGGGATTGGAGTAGTGCTGTGAGGTCATCATAATGTTTGCTCAAAGATCTAACATTGTAATTGAAGATAGTTATGTTATTGTTGGCTCTGAGTAATGTCTTTGCTTGATCTGCTGTGTAATAGTTACAGTTGCTGTTGGAATCATGTAAGTCATTTAATAATAGGTTGATATCAGGATCAATTCCTGTAATCATAAGATTTGATGTGATTCTATAACTAGACCTGAGAAGAATAGATAATACTAAACTTAATAATATGATACTAGAATAAATGCTTAGGAACTATTTGATTATTACAAATTTTTAATAAGAGTTTGTAGAGATACAGGGTATTTGACAGAGTTCTTGGCACGTGAATTTGTACCTTAGTCAATTTATACAAATGCAATTAATTGAACTATGGTAGTTTACTAAAGCTGGGAATAAAGGGATTTCTTTTTTCTCAAGGGCGGTGTAAATTATTTCTAACATGTGTATAATGGCATCATTTGTATTTTTATTAGGCCTGAATCCAAATTGACAGTGGTTGAGTACGTTGTTGGAGGTGAGGTAGGAATATATTTTTCTATGAATTAATTTTTCAAAGATTTTGTAGAGAAGGGGTAAGTTAGATATCGGCGTGTAGTTATTCAGGTCTGTTATATCTCCTCCTTTATGTATTGGGGTGACCCTCGTTATTTTGAGTATTGATGGGAAGGTAGAGGATTCAATGGATTTGTTAAAGAGTGTTGCAACAATTGGTGAGAGAACTTGAGAGGCATTTTTTGTATATAAAAGGTGGTAAGTTATTTAGGTCACCTGCTTTGTTTTTTAATGTGTTGATTATAAGTGAAACTTCTATTGGGTTGGTCGGGGCTAGGAATAGTGTGTTCGGATAGGTGCCAGTGAGATAGTCGTTAGGTGGAGTGTTTGAACTTGGGATTTTGCTTGCCAGCTTTTTATCTATGGTGGAGAAGAAATTATTGAGTTTGTTTGCTGTTTCAATAGGTGGGAGTAGGGGTTCATCTGGTTTTGTTAGCTTGATTGTTCTGTTTGTGGATATCGTTTTAGTTCCTAGAATTTCAGATAGGGTTTTCCAGGTCTTTTTTATATCACCTTTTAAGTTATGTAATCTGTTCTCATAGTACAATATGGTCGCAAGGAGTTCTTCCCCAGCTGTGTAAGTCTGCTATTGTTCTCCCTTTTTGCAAACCGGGTACTACGGGACATGATACAGTCATACCTCGGTTAATGATATTAATCTGTCAGAGAGAGCGTATCTGTAACCGAATCAATTGTTATCCGAATCAATTTTCCCCATAAGAAATAATGGAAATAAAATTAATCCGTTCCAGACTTCCAAAAGTAGTAAAATAAAATATATTTTAGAACTTTTTGACATTAAATAATACACAATTTAATGAACATTAAAGAAATACATGTAAATATAGTACAATAACATGTCACTTACATTTATTGAAGAGTTGTTGTTGTGTGGAGGACGGGAGGAGGGGAAAGGATGGAGTATAGTATGCTAGTACACACACAACCCGCACATATAAAAGAGAGGAG
Source organism: Cherax destructor (assembly GCA_009830355.1). Classification (NCBI taxonomy): domain Eukaryota; kingdom Metazoa; phylum Arthropoda; class Malacostraca; order Decapoda; family Parastacidae; genus Cherax; species Cherax destructor. The sequence goes on from WNWK01011475.1 coordinate 22,343, forward strand.
CTTGATTCCTTCCCCTTTCATCTCTTCCCCCTTCTCCTTTTTCTCCTATGGGTTTTCTTTTCTTTCTTTTATTTTGCCTTGTATTTGTCCTTTATTTTATTCGCCTTTCCTCCCTCTGTGTTCTCGTCCCACCCTTGCGGGCTGCTAGCTTCATTGCAGTGCTCCTTTCCTAGAATATGACTGTCTCCACTACTACTACTACTACCACTTCCACTACTTACTCCATTATTACACCACTCTCTTGTACCCTCCCCTGTCTGCCTGCCTATAAATACCCCTTCCTCCGTTTCTGTGTGTTAGTGTGACTTTGTAAATGGTCCAATTCGGGCCGAAACATCGTCGTAAGCTCCTCTTTTTTATATGTGTGGGTTGTGTGTGTATTGTTCCAGTCACGGTATTGTGCCTTTTTTTGTTATTTATAGTATGCTAGTGTTTGGAAGGGGAATCCCCTTTCATTAACACTGCAGGTGGCAAGTTCTTTTCTGGGGTTACTGGCCTTTTTCTTTGAATGCTACACTCCCTGCATGAATGCTACACTCCCTGCATCCCTGCTTCACTCCCTGCATGAATGCTTCACTCCCTGCTACACTCTTTACCACAGGCTTGGAACTAGGAGCTTTCTTGGGGCCCATGGTGGCTTATTTAGCAGTTGCAAGCACTAAAAACAGTGGAATAATGACAATATACTGGTATGAATGCGTGGGTGGAGTGGGTGGTGGTCGCTCTCGCTTGTAAACAATAGCACACTGATGCTCCCTGGAGTGCCCGCACAGCTGGGCGCCATGCGGACGCGTCTGGGACGAATATCGTAAACCAAAGCAATCATCATAAACTGAGTCAATATTTTGATGTAAAAATGTATCGCAAACCGAATTTATCGTTATCCGACGCCATCGTTAATCGAGGTATGACTGTACCTCCCACTACTGTCCCATCGCTCTTACCAGTGCAGTTTGCAAGGTGATGGAACGTCTAGTTAATAGACGTTTGATGTGGTATTTAGAGATGCACAGTAGTCTCTCCACTAGTCAATATGGCTTTCGTAAGGGTCGTTCTGCCATTGACTCCCTTGCTGCGCTTGGATACGTATATTCGTAATGCCTTTGCTAATAACCACTCAGTTATTGCCATCTTTTTTGACCTTGAGAAGGTTTATGACACAACTTGGAGGTATAATATCTTGGCCCAGGCCTACTCCTAAGGCCTCCGAGGCAATCTACCATTTTTCCTTAAGGCCTACTTAACTGAAAGATATTTCCGTGTCCGGGTTAGTAATGTGCTTTCCCCGGAGTTTGTCCAAGCTGAAGGTATGCCCCAGGGATGTGTTCTGAGCACAACACTCTTTCTCCTTGCTATAAATAATCTGGCATCTGTTCTCCCATCCAATATTTGGTCATAGCTTTATGTTGATGACTTTGCTATAGCTTGTGCGGATGCTGACTGTCACCTCATTGCAGTTTCCCTCCAGCATGCCATCATCCGGGTTTCAGATTGGGCCACCACTCATGCGTTTAAATTTTCTAGTAGCAAAACTCAATCCGAACCTTTCGTAATCCGAACCCTTATTTCCCATAAGAAATAATGTAAATACAATTAATCCGTTCCACAAAAAAATATTCACACAAAATGTAATATAAATAACATTTACTTACCTTTATTGAAGAGACTTGCAGGCATCTGGCAGATACGAGGATGACAGGGGCAGGGTGTTAGTGGTTGGAAGGGAAATCCCCCTCCAAAAGGACTTAAGGTGTCAAAGCCCTCTCTGGGGTTACTTTCCTTCTTGGTCTTTTAATGCCAGTAGGACCAGCTTGAGAGTCACTAGACCCCTGCCTGGTGAAGTAACTGTCCACAGTCCTCTGTTTCTGGCGACTCTTTAATACTTTCCTGAAGTACAGCATGGCTCTGTCACTGAAGTGGTTGCACAGAAGGCTCATTTCAGCTTGCTCAGGGTGGTGTTTTTCAACAAATGTCTGCAACTCATTCCACTTTGTACACATCTCCTTAAGCACTGAAGAAGGCACCTCCTTCTCTCTCTCTCCCTCCTCATGTGAAGCAATCACCTCAGCTGTGGTCTGTTGCTGTTCCAGATGAAGCTCTTGCAGCTCTTCAGTTCTTAGCTCTACTCTGTGCTCCTCCACCAACTCTTCCACATCCTCACCACTCACCTCCAACCCCAGGGACTTGCCCAATTCCACAATATCTTCCACAACCTCTTCCACAACAATCTCCTTCTTCAGTTTGATGGTGTTCCTCACTCTCTTTACCACAGGGGTGCCACTAGGAAGCTTCTTTGGACCCTTGGTTACTTATTTCACAGTGACAATCACCATATACCACCAAAAAAGACACCAAATGTATTGTGAATGTTTGAAAGAGAGCGCTAGGTAATCTTCTCTCAATGGTAAACAACGCTTCACTGGCAGGCGTCCTGCATCTTGTGCAGGCGCGGAGCAGGCAGACAGGTCTAATACGTTTCACTATCCGAGCTTTTTTCGCTATCCGAGAGCGAAAAAAGCTTTAGGTTAAGCGATTTTTTCGTTATCTAAACCTTTCGTTAGCCGGGGGGTCGACTGTATCTATACAGCTCTCGTATCCTCTCTGAAGGCAACTTGTCATAGCCAGCTGAATCTCCTTAAAACCCTGGCACATCTTTCATGGGGGGCTGATCGTAGAAATCTCCTTGAAACTCGATTATGGTGACCAGATACAGTGGTACCCCGACTTACGATGGTCCCCAAACACACCCTTTTATGTAAGTTTATTTTTTTAAATGCTTTTGTAAGTGTAATTTTGGGGGTCTAAAAGGACTAGTCTATTTTACATCTTTTCTTATGGAGATAAATTTGTTTGGTAATGGCACTTGAACAGCATTCTGGAATGAAAAAATATCGTAAGTCGGGGTACCACTGTATATTCGGCGGCCTGCCCTGCTACTCTTTCCAGCCTTAATCCCATCTATCACTAGGGATTGCATTTATCCCTTGGTGCTTTTCGTTCTTCTCTGGTTGAGAGCCTCTATGTTGAAGTGAACGTTCCATCCTTGTCCGATCGTCGTGATGCACATTGCCTTCGCTATTATGTTCACTCTCATGACCTCCACAATCCTTCCATGTATAGGATTGTCACAGATGTTAGTACAGTCATCCCTCCGTTTTCGTGTATCTCTGTTTTCGTGTATTTCAGTTTTCGTGCAGTTTTTTCAGGAAAAATTGACCTCTGTTTTCGTGTGATTCCCTCCATTTTCGTGCTTGGTCCGGAACCCTGTCCAGTGCCCAGCGCACATACAAAGCCCGCAAGCCCGCCTCCCACGCACATTCTCAGGCAGTGTAGCATTGTTTCTGGTTGAGTGAACATTATCCTGCGAGTTCATACAAAACATTTCTTAACAATCCATTGTTTTTGGCCCTTGATTATTGTGTGTGACTGTTAAATAAGCCACCACGGGCCCAAAGATAGCTCCTAGTGTCAGTCCTTTGGTAAAGAAAGTAAGGAACACCATAGAATTAAAGAAAGAAATCGTAGCAAAGTGGTGAGAGGCAGTGGTGATGAGAGGCAGTGGTGGTGAGAGGCAGTGGTGGTGAGAAGCAGTGGTGATGGGAGGCAGTGGTGGTGAGAGGCAGTGGTGGTGAGAAGCAGTGATGAGAGGCAGAGGTGGTGAGAGGCAGTGGTGATGAGAGGCAGTGGTGTTTGTTGGTTGAGGCAGTGTTAGAGGCAGTGGTGATGAAAGGCAGTGGTGGTAAGAGGCAGTCTTAATGTAGAGTGAGAGGTGAGTAAACAAGATTAATTGAATAAACGAGAGAGAATGAGAGTGTAGAAGTTTCGGTAGTTTTGTCAACAAACCAGTTGTTGTTGTTGATGCTGCTGTTGTTACCAGCCAGCCTGGACAGGAATGATTCCTGTTCACACCTTGAAGCGACTGGAAAGAAGCGGTGGTAGAGGCGGTGATGAGAGGCAGTGGTGATGAGAGGCAGTGGTGGTGAGAGGCAGTGGTGATGAGAGGCAGAGGTGGTGAGATGCAGTGGTGGTGAGAGGCAGTGGTGGTGAGAGGCAGTGGTGGTGAGACAGTGGTGGTGAGAGGCAGTGGTGGTGAGAGGCAGTGGTGGTGAGAGGCAGTGGTGGTGAGAGGCAGTGGTGGTGAGAGGCAGTGGTGGTAAGAGGCAGTGGTGGTAAGAGGCAGTGGTGGTAAGAGGCAGTGGTGGTAAGAGGCAGTGGTGGTGAGACAGTGGTGGTAAGAGGCAGTGGTGGTAAGAGGCAGTCTTAATGTAGAGTGAGAGGTGAGTAAACAAGATTAAATGAATAAACGAGAGAGAATGAGAGTGTAGAAGTTTCGGTAGTTTTGTCAACAAACCAGTTGTTGTTGTTGTTGCTGCTGCTGCTGTTGTTACCAGCCAGCCTGGACAGGAATGATTCCTGTTCACCTTGAAGCGACTGGAAATAAGTGATCTAATGCAGTTACCATTACAAACTCCGTTTTCTCTTATACTAATGCGTCTGAAGGAGGAAAGAATAGGAAGATGTTTTCATAGCTGGACCGAGTATGCCCGCCACCACATTCAAATTCAAATTCAAATTCTTTATTTCATGTAATACAAGGTGGAGGGTACTTACAGTTATACATTAAAGTTGATATTACAAGATGGCCAATAATATGCCTAGGTATGCCTAGGCTTTTCAGGCAGTCTTATGATAGGTCTTACTCAATAGCTACACAATGATTATACAGATAGTAAGGTTAGGTAGTTGTAGTGATTAATTAGGTTTACAAAATTTAGGTACTGGAATTTAAACATTGAGAATTTAACAATTAGTATAAGAAGTTAGCAATTAGTTTATATATTAATGATAAAGGTGATATATTGGCATAATATAGTTTCTATATTGGAGTGTCTTAGGCAAACTTATGACTAGCTTAAGTATTATGAAGCAATAGTTGTATTAGAATTTTGGTTAGAATTTTGCAAATTAAGGGGACATTTCATAATGACACACATATTTTATTCATTCTAGAGTGTATATCACGTTTTTATGTTATTTATATTGTTTATTATGTCATATTAGATGAATTGTGATAGATAAATAAGCCATAGAGCTGATATTAGTGTCAAATTGAAGCATTTTGTCCTGCCTCCCAACAATAAACTCGCCTCCCTCTCTCCTCTCCATCTTCCATACACCAACAAGAGTCGCCAATAAAAGTAAGTGTGATACTAAATGTTCATTTATACATGTTATTAGTGCTTTATATTTATTTGTTATTCTTTTCTGTATGTAAATATATATTTAATCTCTAAAAAATTATTTTTTGTTAATACTCCTGGGTGTCTGAAACGGATTAATTGAATTTACATTATTTCTTATGGAGAAAATGGCTTCAGTTTTTGTTGATTTCAGTTTTAGTCGATCCCTCTGGAACGGATTAAGCACGAAAACATAGGGACCACTGTAGACGCTCTTCATTTGTTCGTCGACCTTGTTTACTTCGTCCCTTTTCTCTTCATCTACATTCGTTCGTCTTCCCTTCAGCTACCACCTTTCTATGTTCATGTGGCATCTCTCTTTCCCCTACCCCCTTGGGAAGTTCCTGCAGTCTGTGTCTGTTCTTTTCCTCTGCCTTGTGTGAAAGCCCAACTACCTACGGCGGCTTCTCGCTCTCATTTTCTAGACCACTTTCGCTCTCATTCCCATGCCATCGCAGTGCACACTGATGATTCTAAGTCTTTTGACGGCATCGGATTTGCAGCAGTGTTTCTGGACAACGTCGTGCAAGGGCATCTATTATCCTCAGCTAGCATATTTTTGGCTGAATTGTATGCCATTCTTGTGGCGCTTATCCGTATTGCGTCTATGCCTGTGTCACCATTTGTGGTCATTTCAGACTCCCTTAGTGCCTTACAGGCTATCTGAAAATTTGATACACCTCATCCCCTAGTTCTTTGTATCCAGCTTTGGTTACGACGTACAGTCAACCCTCTGTTTTGTGCTTAATCCATTCCTGAGGGATCGACTAAAACTGAAATCGACGAAAACTGAAACCATTTTCCCCATAAGAAATAATGGAAATTCAATTAATCCGTTCCAGAAACCAAGAAGTTTGAAAAAAATCACATTTTGGTGCCTTAAACATAGATTTACATGCACAAATGAATGAACTCAATGTGACACTTACTTTATTGAAGACTGATGTTACTGGATGGAAGAGGGGAGGAGAGGAGAGGGAAGAGAGGCTATTGTTTGGAAGGGGAATCCCCTTCCATAAGGAATTTAGGTACCAAGTCCTTATCTGGGGTCACTTCCCTGCATGTCTGCTACACTCCCTCCCTGCCTTCTACACTCCTTGCTTTCCTGTTACACTCCCTGCATAACTGCTACACTCCCTGCATACCTGCTACACTCCCTGCATACCTGCTACACTCCCTGCATGCATGCTACACTCCCTGCATACCTGCTAAACTCCCTGCATATCTGCTACACTCCTTGCATACCTGCTACACTCCCTGCATACCTTCTACACTCTCTGCATTCCTGCTACACTCCCTGCATACTTGCTACACTCCCTGCATGCATGCTACACTCCCTGCATACCTGCTACACTCCCTGCATACCTGCTACACCTCTTGCATACCTGCTACACTCCCTGCATACTTGCTACACTCCTTGCATACCTGCTACACTCCCTGCACACCTGCTACACTCCCTGCTTGCATGCTACACTCCCTGCATGCCTGTTACACTCCCTGCTTTCCTGCTACACTCCCTGCATGCCTGCTACACTCCCTGCATGCCTGCTACACTCCCTGCATACCTGATACACTCCCTGCATACCTGCTACACTCCCTGCATACCTGCTACACTCCCTGCATACCTGCTACACTCCCTGCATACCTGCTACACTTCCTGCATACCTGCTACACTCCCTGCATACCTGCTACACTCCCTGCATACCTGCTTCACTCCCTGCATACCTGCTACACTCCCTGCATACCTGCTACACTCACTTCATACCTGCTACACTCCCTGCATACCTGCTACACTCCCGGCATACCTGCTTCACTCCCTGCATACCTGCTACACTCACAGCATACCTGCTACACCCTTAAATTCCATCGTGTTTCTCACTTTCTTTACCAAAGGACTGGCACTAGGAGCTTTCTTTGGGCCCATGGTAGCTTATTTAGTAGTCACACACAATAATCATGGGCGAAAAACAATGAAATGTTAATAAATGTTTCGTATGAACGCCTGGGATGATGTTCACTCAAGCATAAACAATGCTACACTGCGTGACAATGTGCGTGGGAGGTGCGTGGGTGGCGATCTTGCGGCTTTGTATGTGCGGGGCACTGGTGGATAGGTTCTGTACCAAGCATGAAAACGGAGGCAATCTCCCGAAAACGGAGGTAAAATTTCCCTGAAAAAACTGCACGAAAACTGAAACACACGAAAACAGATACAGTGGTCCCTCGACTAACAAAATTAATCCATTCCAGGAGCTAGTTCTTAACACGAAAAAATCATAATTCGAAACCTTATTTCCCATAATAAATAATGTAAATACAATTAATCCGTTCCACCCAAAATTTTTCACAAAAAATACATTTTAATTATAGTTCTACATACACAAAATAACATTATTAACACTATAAATACTACTACTAATACTAAATAATAAAAAACAGATTAATAAATAACATTTACTTACCTTTATTGAAGAGAGCTGCAGGCATCTGGAAGATAGGGAGGACAACAGGGGGAGGGGTTAGTGTTTGGAAGGGGAATCCCCACTCCCTGCCTTCCTGCTACACTCCCTGCCTTCCTGCTACACTCCCTGCATGCCTGCTACACTCCCTGCATGAATGCTACACTCCCTGCATGAATGCTACACTCCCTGCATGAATGCTACACTCCCTGCATGAATGCTACACTCCCTGCATGAATGCTACACTCCCTGCATGAATGCTACACTCCCTGCATGAATGCTACACTCTCTGCATGAATGCTACACTCCCTGCATGAATGCTAAACTCCCTGCATGAATGCTACACTCCCTGCATGAATGCTACACTCCCTGCATGAATGCTACATTCCCTGCATGAATGCTACACTCCCTGCATGAATGCTACCACTGGGGTGCCTCTAAGAAGCTTCTTTGGACCCATGGTGACTTATTTCACAGTGACAATCACTGAACCAACAATAAACACAACAAAAGTATTGTGAATGTTTGAAAGAGCGCACTGGGTAATGTTCTCTCAAGTGTAAACAACGCTTGACTGGCGTCCTTTCCACCTCACTGCGCTTGCGCGGGGCAGGCGGACAGATCTGGTACGGTATGCTACACGAGTAAATGTTCGCTACACGAGAAAAATATTTTGCAAAATAAGCTTTCGTTACACGATTTTTTCGTTATATGGAGCTTACGTTAGTCGGGGTTCCACTGTTCACGAAAATGGAGGGTTAACTGTATCTCTAGCAAGCACAAAGATACAGTGGACCCCCGGATTACAATGGCATCGGATTATGTTAATTTTGGAAAACGATATACAGTGGTACCTCTGTTAACAATATTTTTTCGTTCCAGAATGCTGTTCAAGTGCTATTACGAAACGAATTTATCATTATAAGGAATGATTATAATAGAATAGTCCTTTTAGACCCCCAAAAACACACTTACAAAAGCATTTAAAAAAATAAACTTACATAAAAGGGTGAGTTTGGGGACCATCGTTAACCGAGGTACCACTGTATTTTTCTGTAAAAATATTGGTTCGGTATACGTTGCTCCGCTTGGAATAAGTCATTCATCTTGGACGCGTACACGTGGCCCGCACGGCCCAACACTCCATCCAGAATCAGTTTGCCATTGTTTACCGGTGAGTGACTGCCACCCACGTATTCCTACCATACATATTGTCATTATTCAATTGTTTTTAGTGCTAACAACTGCTAAATAAGCCACCATGGGCCCAAAGAAAGCTCCTAGTACCAGCCCTGTGGTAAAGAGTGTAGCAGGGATGCAGGGAGTGTAGCAGGGATGCAGGGAGTGTAGCAGGCATGCAGGGAGTGTAGTAGGCATGCAGGGAGTGTAGCAGGCATGCAGGAGTGCAGGCATGCAGGGAGTTAGCAGGCATGCAGGAGGAGCATGCAGGAGTGTAGCAGGCATGCAGGGAGTGTAGCAGGCATGCAGGGAGTGTAGCAGGCATGCAGGGAGTGTAGCAGGCATGCAGAGAGTGTAGCAGGCATGCAGGGAGTGTACCAGGCATGCAAGGAGTGTAGCAGGCATGCAGGGAGTGTAGCAGGGATGCAGGGAGTGTAGCAGGCATGCAGGGATTGTAGAAGGCATGCAGGGAGTGTAGCAGGCATGCAGGGAGTGTAGGAGGAAGGCAAGGACTTGTTACCTAATGTCTTTATTTAAGGGGATTCCCCTTCCAAACAATGAAAAAACTTCATCCTCTCCCCTCCTCCCGTCTTCCACACATCAATAACTCTTCAATAAAGGTAAGTGTTAAGTTATTATATTGTTTTATTTATTTGTGGTAATTTATTTGTACATGTATCAATCTTTTCTGTGTAAGTTAATGTGTAAACAACATATATTTTAATACTTTTGGGTGTCTGGAATGGATTAATTTAATTTCTATTATTTCTTATTGGGAAAATAGATTCGGATTAAGTAATATTCGGTTTAAGTAGTGCCCTCTGGAACGGATTAACCCTTTGACTGTTTCGGACGTATATTTACGTCTTACGAGCCAATGTTTCGGACGTATTTATACGCCTAAATTCTAGCGGCCTCAAATCAAGCAGGAGAAAGCTGGTAGGCCCACATGTGAGAGAATGGGTCTGTGTGGTCAGTGTGCGCAGTATAAAAAAAATCTTGCAGCAAGCAGTACATAATGAGAGAAAAAAAACTCCGACCGTTTTTTTAATTAAAATGCCGTCTTTGAGGTGTGTTTTCGTATAGTATTTATGGTTGTATTCTCTTTTTCATGGTCTCATTTGATAGAATGGGAAACATATTACAGGAATAGAGATGATTTTGATTAGTTTCATGATGTAAACGATCTTGAAATTGAGCTCAAAGTAGCGGAAATGTTCGATTTTGCTAATGTTCAAAAGTAAACAAATCACACCATGCGTCCAATACACATCACCTGGTGAGTCTAATATTCTTTCACAAGTGCACAGATATTATTTATACAGTTTTTACAATAATGCAATAGTCTGCATAACAATAAATCTTCTATTTTTGTATGAATAAAAATCAAAATAGAAAGCAAGAGTAATGTAAGAGGGGCCTAAAGACATGACTAATGAACAGATAACATCTTATTTTAGTGCTAGGGATGTCTGCATTGTTTATTCTGGACCCTATTTTGAAATTGACATCTTTTTATTTTGCATGAAATTGGCGAAATTGCCATTTTCTGACCACTTTATTGGGTAGTTGAAATCGGTAAATTGGTGATTTCTTGTACTCAATCGATAGAACAAATAGAGTTCTAAAGAAATAGCTATGAGTTTGGTCGACTGTCCCAATGGAATTGGCCTAAAATAGGGCTCAAAGTCGGCGAAATCGCCGATGCGTATATATCACTGACATCGCTAACTTTGCGAGAGCGTAATTCCGTACGTTTTAATCAAATTTCATACTTTTGGTGTCCTTACAATCGGGAAAAGATTCTCTATCATTTCATAAGAAAAAATAATTTTTTTTTTTTTCCAAAATTTTCCGACATAGAATGACAGTTTCAGAATGGGGCCTCCGACAGTCAAAGGGTTAATTATGTAATCCGGGGTCAACTGTATTGTTTTTTGTTAGGTCCCTGGTCTTGTTGACATATAGGGCAATGAACAGGCAGACACTGCTGCGCGGTCGGCAGTACGTGACCTTCCAGTTTCATATAGAGGTGTTCCATTTATGGACTATTTTGCTGTCATTGCTACACACCTTCACACCCATTGGCAACAGCATTGGTCTGACCTGCTACATAAAAAACTTCATTCTATTAAACCGAGTACAGTGGTACCCCAACTATCGGTCTTAATCCATTCCAGGAGCTAGACCTTAACACGATAAATTCGAAACTCGAAACCTTATTTCCCATAAGAAATAATGTAAATACAGTGGTCCCCCGAGTTTCGTAAAAACTTCATTCCAGAAGCCTGCTCAAGCGCCATTACCGAACGAATTTACTCCCTTAAGGAAAAATGTCACGTAGGTTAGTCTATTTCAGACCCCCAAAAATACACTTCCACAAGCACTTACAATATTATACTTACATAATTGTACAATTTCCGGGGTGTATGAAACTTGGGGGACCACTGTACAATTAATCCATTTCAGACATCCAAAAATATTCACAAAAAATTAATTTTGTGAAGATTAACTATATACTTTTACATACACAAACTAACTAAATAATAAATAACTTAATAATAAATAACATTTACTTATTTTTATTGAAGATAGTTGCTGGCATCTGGAAGATAGGGAGGAGGACATGGGGAGGAGGGGTTAGTGTTTGGAAGGAGAATCCCCCTCCAAAAGGACTTCAGGTAACAAGTCCCTCTCTGGGGTTACTTTCCATCTTGGTCTTTTAATGCCACTAGGACCAGCTTGAGTGTCACTAGAACCCTGTCGCACAAAATAACTGTCCTGAGTCCTCTGTTTCTGGCGCCTCTTTAACATTTTCCTGAAGTGCAACATGGCTTTGTCACTGAACTGGTTGCACAGATGGCTCATTTCAGCTTGCTCAGGGTGATGTTTTTCAACAAATGTCTGCAACTCATTCCACTTTGTACACATGTCCTTAAGCACTGAAGAAGGCACCTCCTTCACTCCCTCTTCCTCCTCCTGTGAAACAATAGAATCAACTCTTGTCTGATGCTGTTCCATTTCAAGCTGTTGCAGCTCTACCCTGTGCTCCTCCACCAACTCTTCCACATCCTCACCACTCAACTCCAACCCCAGGCTGTTCCCCAATGCCACAATATCTTCCACAACAGGCACAGGGTCAGCCTCAAATCCTTCAAAATCCTTCTTTTCAACACAATCCGGACACAGTGGTCTCCAAGCAGAGTTGAAAGTCCTGGAAGTCACTCCCTCCCAAGCCTTATCTATAAGGCCTATGCAATGGACGATATTGAAGTGACCTTCAATATCGAGGTTATGTCAAAGCACCTTTGAAACAGTGCTTCGGTGTACAGTTTTTTGAAGTTAGAAATGACCTGCTGGTCCATGGGCTGGATAGGAGGAGTGGTGTTAGGAGGCAAGAACTTCACTGTGATGAAACTGAACTCATCAGACAAATAGTCTTCCAAGTTGTGAGGATGAGCAGGAGCATTGTCCAGTACCAGGAGGCACTTGAGTGGCAATTTCTTTTCCAGGAGGTATTTCTTCACATTAGGGCCAAACACTCCAGTCAACCATTCCACGAAAATGTCCTTAGTGACCCATGCCTTGGTGTTAGCCTTCCAATACACACACAAATTATTCCTGTTAACATTGTTTCTTGAAGGCTCTGGGATTTTCTGTGTGATACACCAGTAAAGGCTTCACTTTAAAATCACTACTGGCATTACCACACATCATGAGAGTTAGCAGGCAGACAGGTCTGGTACGGACCGCTACGAGAGTAAAGACCGCTACACGAGTAAAGACAGCTACACGAGAAAAATAAAGACTGAAAAAAGCAACCTTTACATGAAACAACCGTTATCCGGACAGACCGAAACACGGGGTACCACTGTACAGTGGACCCCCGACTAATGAAAGGCCCATATAACGAAAAAATCGTGTAATGAAAGCTTTTTTCGCTTTTGTGTAGCGAAAATGGACTCGTGTAGCGAAACGTATTAGACCTGTCCGCCTGCTCTGCGCCTGCCCTGCGCCTGCCCTGCCCCTGTGCAGGACGCCAGTCAAGCATTGTTTACCATTGAGAGAACATTACCCAGCATGCTCTTTCAAACATTCACAATAAATTTGTTGTGTTTATTGGTGGTTTATTGATAAACAATAAACAGATAGCAGGTGATAGTATTTCCATGGAGATAATTTGTGAAAAGGCAAGGAAGTTGCACGCAGATCTTGTCAAGACATTGCTTGGAACCAGCGGTGAGGTGAGTGATTTTAAAGCCAGCAAAGGCTGGTTTGAGAGGTTTAAGAAATGTAGTGGCATACACAGTGTTGTGAGGCATGGTGAGGCAGCCAGCTCAGACAAACATGCAGCTGAAAAATTTGTGAGTAAATTTAAGGGGTTCGTAGAGGCTGAAGAATTCCTCCCCCAACAAGTGTTTAATTAATTGTGATGAAACAGGCCTGTTTTGGAAGAAACTGCCCAACAGGACCTTCATTACTCAGGAGGAAAAGGCACTGCCAGGACACAAGCCTATGAAAGACAGGCTAACTCTTATGAAGTGTGCCAATGCCAGTGGTGATTTTAAAGTGAAGCCTTTACACGTGTATCACTCAGAAAATCCCAGAGCCTTCAAGAAACACAATGTTAACAGGAATAAGTTGTGTGTGCATTGGAAGGCTAACAGTAATGCATGGGTCACTAAGGACTTTTTCAAAGAATGGTTGACTGGAGTGTTTGGCCCTAGTGTGAAAAAATACCTCCTGGAAAAGAAATTGGGACTCAAGTGCCTCCTGGTACTGGACAATACTCCTGCTCATCCTCAAAACTTGGAAGATTTGTTGTCTGAGGAGTTCAATTTCATCTGAGTGAAGTTCTTGCCTCCTAACACCACTCCTCTCATCCAGCCCATGGACCAGCAGGTCAATTCCAACTTCAAGAAACTGTACACCAAAGCAGTGTTTCAGAAGTGCTTTGATGTGACCTCAGACACTGCATTGACCCTAAGAAAGTTCTGGAAAGATGACTTCAATATCGTGCATTACATAGGCCTTATAGGTAAGGCTTGGGAGGGAGTAACTTCCAGGACTTTGAACTCTGCTTGGAGACCACTGTGGCCGGATTGTGTTGAAAAGAGGGATTTTGAAGGATTTGAGGCTGACCGTGTGCCTGTTGTGGAAGATATTGTGGCATTGGGGAACAGCCTGGGGTTGGAGGTGAGTGGTGAGGATGTGGAAGAGTTGGTGGAGGAGCACAGGGTAGAGCTAACAACCGAAGAGCTGGAACTGGAACAGCATCAGACCAGAGCTGAGGTTATTGCTTCACAGGAGGAGGGAGAGAGAGAGAAGGAGGTGCCTTCTTCAGTGCATAAGATGTGTACAAAGTGGAATGAGTTGCAGACATTTGTTGAAAAACACCACCCAGAGCAAGCTGAAATGAGCCATCTGTGCAACCACTTCAATGACAGAGCCATGTTGCACTAAAGGAAAATCTTAGAGTCGCCAGAAACAGAGGACTCTGGACAGTTATTTTGTGGGACAGGCTTCTAGTGACTCTCAAGCTGGTCCTAGTGGCATTAAAAGACCAAGAATGGAAGTAACCCCGGACAGGGATTTGTTACCTGAAGTCCTTTTGGAGGGGGATTCCCCTTCCAACCATTACAATGGCAAAGAACTACAGACCAATAGCGCTAACGTCCCATATCATAAAAATCTTTGAAAGGGTTCTAAGAAGCAAGATCGCCACTCATCTAGATAACCATCAATTACACAACCCAGCGCAGCATGGGTTTAGAGCAGGTCGCTCCTGTCTGTCCCAACTACTGGACCACTATGACAAGGTCCTGGATGCTCTAGAGGACAAACAGAATGCAGATGTTATATACACAAACTTTGCTAAAGCCTTTGATAAGTGTGACCATGGGGTGATAGCACACAAAATGCGTGATAAAGGAATAACAGGAAAAGTTGGTAGATGGATCGATAATTTCCTAACAAGTAGAACACAAAGAGTAGTAGTCAACAGAGTAAAGTCTGAGGCAGCTAATGTGAAAATCTCTGTTCCACAAGGCACAGTACTCGCTCCCATCCTGTTCCTCATCCTCATATCGGACATAGACAGGGATATAAGCCACAGTGCTGTGTCTTCCTTTGCAGATGACACCCAAATCTGTATGACAGTGTCCACCGTTGAAGACACTGCAAGACTCCAAGCAGACATAAACTAAATCTTTAAATGGGCTGCAGAAAACAATATGAAGTTCAATGATGAGAAATTTCAATTACTCAGATACAGAAAAACGTGAGGAAATTAAAATCTCATCGGAGTACAAAACTAATTCCAACCACACAATAGAGTGAAAAACTAATGGCAAAGACCTGGGAGTGATCATGTCAGAGGATCTCACCTTCAAGGACCATAACACCGTAGCAATCGCATCTGCTAGAAAAATGACAGGATGGATAATGAGAACCTTCAAAACCAGGGATGCAAAGCCCATGTTGACACTTTACAAATCGCTTGTTCTATCTAGGCTGGAATATTGCTGCACACTAACTGCACCTTTCAAGGCAGGTGAAATTGCTGACCTTGAAAATGTGCAGAGAACCTTCACGGCACAGATAACTGCGATAAACCACCTCAATTACTGGGAACGCTTGAAGTTTCTAAACCTGTACTCCCTAGAATGCAGGCGGGAGAGATACATTGTTATATACACGTGGAAAATTCTCGAGGGATTAGTACCAAACTTGCACACGAAAATCACTCCCTCCGAAAGCAAAAGACTCGGCAGGCGATGTAACATCCCCCAATGAAGAGCAGGGGTGCCACTAGCACGTTGAGGGACAACACAATGAGTGTCAGGGGCCCAAGATTTTTCAACTGCCTCCCAGCATACATAAGGGGGATTACCAACAAACCCCTGGCTGTCTTCAAGCAGGCACTGGACAGGCACCTAAAGTTGGTACCTGACCAGCCAGGCTGTGGTTCGTACGTTGGACTGCGTGCAGCCAGCAGTAACAGCCTGGTTGATCAGGCTCTGGTCCAACATGAGGCCTGGTCACAGACCGGGCCGCAGAGGCATTGACCCCCTGGAATTCTCTCCAGGTAAACTCCAGGTAAACCCCTGTCATCCTCCTTATCTTCCAGATGCCTGCAACTCTCTTCAATAAAGGTAAGTAAATGTTATTTATATTATATTTTTTGTGAATATTTTTGGGTGGAACGGATTAATTGTATTTACATTATTTCTTATGGGAAATAAAGTTTAGAATTACGAAGTTTTGTTTTGAGAAATAGCTCCTGGAACAGATTAATTTCGTTAGTCGAGGGACCACTGTATTGGATTCTGGCCTTCTTCTTGTCACCAATGTGAAGGGTGGGAGATTACTCTTTCCCGTCTTTGCATCGGCCACACTCGTCTTACTCATGGGTATCTCATGGAGAGGCTCCCTGTCCCTCTCTGTGAGCATTGTCAGGTTTCAGTATCTGCCACATTCGTTGGACTGTCCACTCTATCAATGAGCATGCAGAATTTACCTTTAACGTCGTCTTCCCTCTGCTGCCCTTACTTTACCTTCCCTTCTTGCTGATGGGCCCTCTTTCAATCCTGACTCTTCCATTGACTTTTTGACAGCAACTGATTTACTACACAAACTCTGACGATTTTGCCTTTAGCTCTCCCCTCAGTCCCTGCTACCTCAATCTCTTGCTACCCTCTATCCCTGCACTATCCACTACCCCGCTGTGCTCCATACCCTCCGAATCATCCCTCTCCCTCTTACTACCCATTATCCCTGCATCCTACCCTGCCCCGCTGCACTGTATGACCCTTGTGGTTTAGTGCTTCTTTTGATTATAATAATAATAATACGTTTGGAGTGCTAGTTGTAAGAATGTAAATCTACATTTGGACAGTTAAGGGGTTAAGATATGGCAATTAAAAGATCTAAACTCAATCCACAAACAAAAATAAACACAGCTAGCTCCTAGCAGATAATCGTTCTAAACGCGTATGAACCGAAGGGTGGTGGAGGGTGGTTGGGCTGGCGGTAGGTCTCCCCTGTTGACTCAATGGTCTAACCCACAGCCAAGCAGAGTGTATCCCGTGGGCGATGCACACTCCAAA
This sequence comes from Cherax destructor, assembly GCA_009830355.1. Classification (NCBI taxonomy): domain Eukaryota; kingdom Metazoa; phylum Arthropoda; class Malacostraca; order Decapoda; family Parastacidae; genus Cherax; species Cherax destructor. Next base: position 39,329 of record WNWK01011475.1, read on the forward strand.
TTTTTTCCCCTCCCGCAAACTGAACCGTGTTAAGTTAATTTTATGAAGTGTTAAACAAAAATATGCAGCAATTCTTCAATAGTGGTGTAACCAAAATGTGCCAAACAAAACTGTGGTAAATGATGGTCTACTGTATATATCTGTAAACAAGGTTATGTCATAAAATAGTAACCAAAATTTCACAGGGATATCTTTATAATTACACAAACCAGAAAAGGCTAAACTTTGATATTTTTTTGATGCATTGATATTTTTGCTGCAATTTGAGGCTCAATCAGCATGTCAATTTAACCCTTTCAGGGTCCAGACCCCCGTTCTAAAACTTGTCCACAAGATCCAAGAATTTAACCCTTTGACTGTTTCGGTCATATATACAGTGGACCCCTGCCTAACGAGCACCCCGGAAATCATAGTTATATAAGTACATTGGAACCCCGAGTAACGAACACCCCAGAAATCGTACAATTATGTAAGTATAATATTGTAAGTGCTTTTGTAAGTATATTTTTGGGGGTCTGAAATGGACTAACCTACTTGACATTATTTCTTAAGGGAGTAAATTCGTTCGGTAATGGTACTTGAGCAGGCTTCTGGAATGAAGTTTTTGTTACTCGGGGTTCCACTGTATAATATTGTAAGTGCTTGTGGAACTGTGTTTTTGGGGGTCTGAAATGGACTAACCTACTTGACATTATTTCTTAAGGGAGTAAATTCGTTCGGTAATGGCACTTGAGCAGGCTTCTGGAATGAATTTTGCTTGTTAGGCGGGGGTCCACTGTATACGTCTTACGAGCCAATGTTTTGGAGGTACGTATTAAGACTCATAAATTCTAGCGGCCTCAAATCAAGCAGGAGAAAGCTGGTAGGCCTACATGTGAGAGAATGGGTCTGTGTGGTCAGTGTGCGCAGTATAAAAAAATCGGGCAGCCAGTGGTGCATTGTGGGAATGCCATTTCAGTTCATGTTCAGCATGCCTAGCGGTAAGAATTATCTGACTCCTTGGCGCATCTGGGACTCTTCTCTTCCTCAATGATAGCTCTAACACATGGAAGTGTCTGAAGATAAATTTCATGGTTTTGAGGAGTTTGTGACCGAAAGAAATGCCCAGGATACCAGAAGGAAGGAAGGAAGGAAGAAAGAAAGAGGTAAGGAAGGAAGAGATGAGAGGAAGGAAGGAAAGAAGATATGAGAGGAAGGAAGGAATTAAAGAAGAGATGAGAGGAAGGAAGGAAAGAAGAAGTAAGGAAGGAGGAAAGGAAGAAGGAAGGAATTAAGGAAGAAAGAAAGAGAGAAAGGAAGGAAGAGATGAGAGGAAGGAAGGAACAAAAGAAGTAAGAAAGGAAGAAATAAAGGAAGGAATGAAGGAAGAAAGGAAGGCAGGAATGAAGAGATGAGAGGAAGGAAGGAAATATGTAAGAAAGGAAGGCAGAAAGAAAGGAAGGAAGAAAGGAATGTAGGTATGAAGGAAAGGAAGGAGGTTGTGGGGAAGAAGACATGGGTCCCCTTTTGTGTTGACAGGTTGACAGCAGTGAGGGTGGTGAGTAATGGTATAATATGTCATTTTGACAGCTGCCTTACCCTGACTCAGCAAATTTAGATGTCCACACACACATAGCTTGGAGCTTTGAAGTGCTAATATGAGTTGATGGAAAGTGTCCAGTCATTTTATATATGTTTATATATTATAGAACAATAGTAATAAACAATTTTTTTTATTGTTGGTTGGTGTAAACAAGTTTTGTAAACAATATAATGATACTAATGTTTGTGCGATTATTGTGTTGCATACAATGAGTGTATATATATACATTGCACCTTACTTTGGTCTCACATGCCACATAAGTTACGTAAAAAAATAAAATAGGGAAACAAACAAGAAACCTACGAAAGGAAGTAAACCAAAGTTTACCGGGTGAGCGGCATTCACCGCTGTTGCCATATCTACCTGGAGTCTACCTGGAGAGAATTCCAGGGGTCAACGCCCCCCGTGGCCCGATCCGTGACAAGGCCTCCTGTTGGACCAGAGCCTGATCAACCAGGCTGTTAATGCTGGCCGCACGCAGTCCAACGTACGAACCACAGCCCGGCTGATCAGGTACCGACTTGAGGTGCCGTCCAGTGCCTGCTTGAAGACAGCCAGGGGCTTGTGGGTAATCCCTCTGATGTATGCTGGGAGGCAGTTGAACAATCTTGGGCCCCTCACACTTATTGTGTTGTCCCTCAACGTGCTAGTGGCACCTCTGCTCTTCATTGGGGGGATGTTACATCGCCTGCCGAGTCTTTTGCTTTCGTAGGGAGTGATTTTTGTGTGCAAGTTTGGTACTAAGCCCTCGAGGATTTTCCATGTGTATATAATAATGTATCTCTCCCGCCTGCGTTCTAGAGAGTACAGGTTTAGGAACTTCAAGCGTTCCCAGTAGTTGAGGTGGTTTATTGCACTTATGCGTGCGGTGAAGGTTCTCTGCACATTTTCAAGGTCAGCAATTTCACCCGCCTTGAAAGGTGCAGTTAGTGTGCAGCAATATTCCAGCCTAGATAGAACAAGCGATCTGTAAAGTGTCAACATGGGCTTGGCATCCCTGGTTTTGAAGGTTCTCATTATCCATCCTGTCATTTTTCGAGCAGATGCAATTGCTACATTGTTATGGTCCTTGAAGGTGAGATCCTCTGACATGATCACTCCCAGGTCTTTGACATTAGTTTTTCGCTCTATTGTGTGGTTGGAATTAGTTTTGTACTCCGATGAGATTTTAATTTCTTCACGTTTTCCGTATCTGAGTAATTGAAATTTCTCATCATTGAACTTCATATTGTTTTCTGCAGCCCATTTAAAGATTTGGTTTATGTCTGCTTGGAGTCTTGCAGTGTCTTCAACGGTGGACACTGTCATACAGATTCGGGTGTCATCTGCAAAGGAAGACACAGCACTGTGGCTTATATCCCTGTCAATGTCTGATATGAGGATGAGGAATAGGATGGGAGCAAGTACTGTGCCTTGTGGAACAGAGCTTTTCACAGTAGCTGCCTCAGACTTTACTCTGTTGACTACTACTCTTTGTTTTCTACGTGTTAGGAAATTATAGATCCATCTACCAACTTTTCCTGTTATTCCTTTATCACGCATTTTGTGTGCTATTACACCATGGTCACACTTGTCAAAGGCTTTTGCAGAATCTGTGTATATAACATCTGCATTCTGTTTATCTTCTAGAGCATCCAGGACCTTGTCGTAGTGGTCCAGTAGTTGGGACAGACAGGAGCGGCCTGCTCTAAACCCATGCTGTCCTGGGTTGTGCAATTGATGGGTATCAAGATGTGTGGCGATCTTGCTTCTTAGAACCCTTTCAAAGAATTTTATGATATGGGACGTTAGTGCAATTGGTCTGTAGTTCTTTGCTATTGCTTTACTGCCCCCTTTGTGGAGCGGGGCTATGTCTGTTGTTTTTAGTAGCTGTGTGACGATCCCAGTGTCCATGCTCCCTCTCCATAGGATGTTAAAAGCATGTGATAGGGGCTTCTTGCAGTTCTTGATGAACACGGAGTTCCATGAGTCTATGCCTGGAGCGGAGTGCATGGGCATGTCATTTATTGCCTTTTCGAAGTCATTTGGCGTCGTGATGATGTCAGAAAGGCATGCGTCTGTCAAGTTCTGTGGCACTCTCATAAAAAAATCATTTAGGTTTTCGATTTTCAGTCTGGTTAGTGGCTCGCTAAAGACTGAGTCATACTGGGATTTAAGTAACTCACTCATTTCCTTGCTGTCATCTGTGTAGGACCCATCCGGTTTAAGTAGGGGCCCAATACTGGTTGTTGTTCTCGACTTTGATTTTGCATAGGAAAAGAAATACTTAGGGTTTCTTTCAATTTCATTTATGGCTCTTAGTTCTTCCCGTGTCTCTTGATTCCTGTAAGATTCCTTTAGTTTTAATTCGATGTTTGCTATTTCTCTTGCTATTTTTGCCAACTTTACACCTCTATATCTCAGTAAGTACTGATCGCAATTTTTTTTTTTTTTTTTTGGGGGGTGGGGGGATTTAAACAATCAGAAAAATAATCTTAACATTTTGATAAGAAAAAATAATATTTTTTTTTTCGAATATTTCCCGACAGAATGACAGTTTCAAAGGGTTAAAAAAAAAAATATTTTTTCTTATGAAATGGTAGAGAATGTTTTTCTGAATGTACTAAAAGAAGGAGTATGAAATTTGATGGAAAATTTATGAAATTACTCTCGCGAATTTTGATACATCAGTGATATTTACGCATTGGTGATTTTGCCCACTTTGACTCCTATTTTAGGCCAATTACATTATTCCAGTTGACCAAATTCTTAGCAATTTCACTAGTATCATTTCTAATTTATTGTTTGAGCACAAGAAACTACCCAATCAACTACTTTAACTACCCAATAAAGTGATTAGAAATTGGTTATTTGGCCAGTTTCAACGATCAAAAAATTCAATTTCAAAATAGGGTCTAGAATAACAGTTCAGGCACTAAAATAAAAAAATTTCAGTTTATTAGTTATGTTTCCAGGCTTTGCAAATGAATTCCATTTTGATTTTTTATTGACTTAAAAAAATTTATTCACACCAAAAAATAGAAGATGTAGTGTTATGCAATATTGTAATAATTGTATGAATAATATCAGTACATTCATGAACATGTGTTAGACCCACTTTGACATGATTTGTTTCTTTTAAACATCAACAAAAATCAAACATTTCCGCTTCTTTGAGCTATTTTCAGTATAAAAACTAATCAAAATCATCTCTATTTCTGTAACATATCTTCCATTCTATCAAATGAAACCAAGAAACTGTGAATACAATCATAAAAAAACATACAAAAACACTGCAAATTTGCTGTTTTAATCCAAAAACATGGTCTCAGTTTTTTCCTCTCATGCACTGGCATGCTGCAGAATTTCTTTTATATGATATACATTTACCACATGGATGCATTCTCTCATATCTAGGCCCAAATTTACCACTCACAGCTTACCTGAGTGAGCTGAGCTCATGACATAGTACGTACTATGTCTTGGACCCTGGCTTCAACGCCGTAGAACTAGGGGACCGACCCTGAAAGGGTTAAAAAAATGAAAATTCATAATAGTTCCATTGAATTAAGCATAAGAAGTTGTGTAAGACAGCAAAGTTTCTTTTATTTTGGTAGAGTGAGAAATTATTTTGATACAATTGTTGAAATTTCGTAGGTTTACAGTACATGGTCATGACATGGTGTCATGACAAATCTAAAACTTTGCAAAACTTAGTTTGAGATGTGTAAGATTCAGTCCACCAAGTTTCATCAAAATCCATGATAGGAAGGGGCACTTTTCTAAAATAAGACTACAGTGGTCCCTCAACTAACGAACGTAATCCGTTCGAGGAGCTAGTTCTTTACACGAAAAGTTCGCAATTTGAGACCTTATTTCCCATAAGAAATAATGTAAATACAATTAATCCATTCCAGACACCCAAAAAAAATCACAAAAAATACATTTTAATACTAAATAATACAAAACAGATGAATAAATAACATTTACTTACCTTTATTGAAGAGAGTTGCAGGCATCTGGAAGATAGGGAGGATGACAGGGGGAGTGTGTTAGTGTTTGGAAGGGGAATCCCCCTCCAAAAGGACTTCAGGTAACAAGTCCCTCTCTGTGGTTACTTCCCTTCTTGGTCTTTTAATGCCACTAGGACCAGCTTGAGAGTCACTGGATCCCAGTTTTGTGAAATAATTGTCCACACTCCTCTGTTTCTGGCGCCTGTTTAATATTTTCCTGAAGTGCAACATGGATCTGTCACTGAACTGGTTGCACAGATGGCTCATTTCAGCTTGCTCAGGGTGGTGTTTTTCAACAAAACTTTGCACATCGTTCCACTTGGAAAAAATTTCCGTAAGCACTGAAGAAGGCACCTCCTTCTCTCTCTCTCCCTCCTCCTGTGAAGCAATAACCTTAGCTCTGGTCTGATGCTGTTCCAGTTCCAGCTGTTGCAGCTCTTCAGTTGTTAGCTCTACCCTGTGCTCCTCCACCAACTCTTCCACATCCTCACCACTCACCTCCAACCCCAGCCTGTTCCCCAATGCCACAACATCTTCCACAACATGCACAGGGTCGTCAGGGTCAGGGTCAGCCTCAAATTCTTCAAAATCCCTCTTTTCAACACAATCCGGTCGCAGTGGTCTCCAAGCAGAGTTCAAAGTCTTGGAAGTCACTCCCTCCTAAGCCTTACCTATAAGGCCTATGCAATGCAAGATATTGAAGTGATCTTTCCAGAACTCTCTTAGGGTTAACTCAGTGTCCGAGGTCATTTGAAAGCACTTTTCAAACACTGCTTTGGTGTACAGTTTCTTGAAGTTTGCAGTGACCTGCTGGTCCATGGGCTGGATGAGAGGAGTGGTGTTATTAGGCAAGAACTTCACTGTGATGAAACTGAAGTTCTCAGACAAATAGTCTTCCAAGGATTGAGGATGAGCAGGAGCATTGTCCAGTACCAGGAGGCACTTGAGTGGCAATTTCTTTTCCAGGAGGTATTTCTTCACACTAGGGCCAAACACTCCAGTCAACCATTCCTTGAAAAAGTCCGTAGTGACCCATGCATTAGTGTTAGCCTTCCAATGCACACACAAATTATTCCTGTTAACATTGTGTTTCTTGAAGGCTCTGGGATTTTCTGCATGATACACCAGTAAAGGTTTCACTTTAAAATCCCCACTAGCGTTAGAACAAAACAAGAGAGTTAGCCTGTCTTTCATAGGCTTGTGTCCTGGCAGTGCCTTTTCCTCCTGAGTAATGATGGTCCTGTTGGGCAGTTTTTTCCAAAACAGGCCTGTTTCATCACGATTAAACACTTGTTGGGGGAGGAATTCTTCAGCCTCTACGAACCCCTTAAATTCACTCACAAATTTTTCAGCTGCACGTTTGTCTGAGCTGGCTGCCTCACCATGCCTCACAACACTGTGTATGCCACTACGTTTCTTAAACCTCTCAAACCAGCCTCTGCTGGCTTTAAAATCACTCGCCTCACCACTGGTTCCAGGCAGTGTCTTGACAAGATCTGTGTGCAACTGCCTTGCCTTTTCACAAATTGTCGCCGTGGAAATACTATCACCTGCTACTTGTTTATTGTTTATCCACACCAACACCAACTTCTCAACCTCATCCACTGTTTTCAATCTCTTTTTCATTAACATATCAACCCCTTTTGCAACATTAGCTTCCTTGATCTCATTTCTCTTTGCCAGGATAGTGCCGATACTAGATTTGTTTTTGTTGTACATCCTGGCAAGCTCACTCACACATACACCACTCTCATATTTTTCTATAATTTCTTTCTTCAGTTCGATGGTGTTCCTCACTCTCTTTACCACAGGGGTGCCACTAGGAAGCTTCTTTGGACCCATGGTTACTTATTTCACAGTGACAATCAATAAACAATCAGTAAATATAACAAAAGTATTGTCAATGTTTGAAAGAGTGCACTGGGTAATGTTCTCTCAAGTGTAAACAATGCTTGACTGGCGTCTTGTCATTTTGTCTGCCTCACAGCGCTTGCGCGGGGCAGGCGGACAGGTCTGATACGGTTCGCTTCGCGAGTAAATGTTTGCTACGTGAGAAAAATATTTTGCGAAAAAAGCATTCGTTACGAGATTTGTTCGCTATGTGGAGTGTTCGTTAGGCGGGGGTTCACTGTACTTGACATAGAATGACTTATATTCCTTCTTTATCACAATTCACCCTGCAGTGCTCCATGACCCTTTCAGGTTGAGCACTTAGTTGCATTATATTATACCCCATGTTTATAATAAAAAATAAAGATGTTTATATTCAAGTCATATTGTTTACACAATTATTAGTTAACATAATTATTATATAAAATATGTGATTTATCTATAAGTTCTTTACAGATAAACATTTACAAGTGACAATTGTGATAATAGAAAAAAAATTGTTTTTTAGTTCAGTATGTTGTGTTGGTAATGGTGGAATATTGTACTATACTGACTCATCTTTCTATTTCAGAAGTATTTTGTGTAAGACTACCAGGTTGTGTCTTGCCAGACACTATATCTTCAGTACTTCAAGAAGCACCAGTGTAAGACTACCAGATTGTGTCTTGCCAGACACTATATCATCAGTACTTCAAGAAGCACCAGTGTAAGACTACCAGGTTGTGTCTTGCCAGACACTATATCTTCAGTACTTCAAGAAGCACCAGTGTAAGACTACCAGGTTGTGACTTGCCAGTACATATATTACTCTTAATACACAAATAAAAATTCATGGAAGTCTTTTAAGACACAAAATAAACTTTATTAGTGTTCACAAGTAGGAAAAGTTTTGCCTAACATGGGAATATGTTCATAAGGAAAATTGTTCTGCATCCAAAATAGTTAAAAGAATCTTGAAATACACATGAGAGTTAATAAAGAAGGTTAGCTATACCATTATTAAGTACCTAAAATAATTTAATTAAAATGAATAAGCTTGTTTTGAAAAATATGAAAAATCATAAAGGAAATAAACCATATCAGTGTTCAGAGTGTCTGAAATATAGTAGTAGAAAATCTGATCTTGTGAAACATATGCGAGTACATACAGGAGATAAACCATATCAGTGTTCTGAGTGTATGAAATGTTTTACTGTACAAAGCAGTCTTGTGAGACACATGCAGTACATACAGGAGATAAACCATATCAGTGTTCAGTGTGTCTGAAATGTTTTACTCAAAAATGCAATCTTGTGATACATATGCTAGGACATACAGGAGATAAACCATATCAGTGTTCAGAGTGTATGAAATGTTTTAGTGTAAAAAGCAGTCTTGTGACACATATGCAAGTACATACAGGAGATATCCCATATCAGTGTTCTGAGTGTATGAAATGTTTTGCTCAAAAAGGCAATCTTGTGGCACACATGCAAGTACATCCAGAATATAAACCATATCAGTGCTCAGAGTGTCTGAAATATTTTAGTAGAAAATCTGAGCTTGTGAAACATATGCGAGTACATACAGGAGATAAACCATATCAGTGTTCTGAGTGTCTGAAATGTTTTACTCAAAAGACAATCTTGTGACACACATGCAAGTAGTACATGCAGAATATAAACCATATCAGTACTCAGAGTGTCTGAAATATTGTAGTAGAAAATTTGAGCTTGTGAAACATATTCGAGGACATACAGGAGATAAACCATATCAGTGCTCTGAGTGTCTGAAATGTTTTTCTCACAAAGGCAATCTTGTGACACATATGCAAATAGTACATGCAGAATATAAACCATATCAGTGCTCAGAGTGTCTGAAATATTTTAGTAGAAAATCTGATCTTTTGAAACATATGCGAATACATACAGGAGATAAACCATATCAGTGTTCTGAGTGTACGAAATGTTTTGCTGTACAAAACAGTCTTGTGAGACACATGCGAGTACATACAGGAGATAAACCATATCAGTGTTCAGTGTGTCTGAAATGTTTTACTCAAAATGCAATCTTTGATACATATGCGAGGACATACAGGAGATAAACCATATCAGTGCTCTGAGTGTCTGAAATGTTTTTCTCACAAAGGCAATCTTGTGACACACATGCAATTACATGCAGAATATAAATCATATCAGTGCTCAGAGTGTCTGAAATATTGTAGTAGAAAATCTGATCTTGTGAAGCATATGCGAGTACATACAGGAGATAAACCATATCAGTGTTCTGAGTGTATGAAATGTTTTACTGTTCAAAGCAATCTTGTGAGACACATGCGAGTACATACAGGAGATAAACCATATCAGTGTTCAGTGTGAAATGTTTTACTCAAAAATGCAGTCTTGTGATACATATGCGAGTACATTCAGGAAATAAACCATATCAGTGCACTGAATGTCTGAAATGTTTTAGTATAAAAGGCAATCTTGTGACACATATGCGAGTACATATAGGAGATGAAATAGGTTAAGTGATTAACCCTTTCAGGGTTGACAGGCCTTCTCGGAAACTTGTTCTCAGGGTCGAGAATTATTTGAAAAAAAATATTTTTTCTCATGAAATGATAGTTTTTTTTCTAAATCTAGTAGGCTAAAAAAATTATTTGCCTCTCAATACTTACCGAGATATAGAGGCTTGAAGTTGACAGAAAGTGAACCGCTAATGGCAACATCGCCGACTGCTGGTCACCCGGTAATAGTTTTTTTTTTCTACTTTTTTCCTTTATTTTTTAACATTTTATTTTTTTCAAGTAACTTTTATGTTCTGTGAGACCAATATAAACAATATTTTGTATATATACACTCCTTGTATACTACACAATAACTGCTGACTGGCTAGCTGGCTGGCTGGCTGGTTGGCCAGCCGGCTGGCTGGCTGGCTGACTGACTGACTGGCTGGCTGGCTGTGTCTCTATCTCACAGGAACACATAAATACAATTATACATAGTGTAAATTACCTAGGATACATGGGAGAATATAATAATAATAATAATAATAATAATTGAAGCATGGTGTAAGATGTGTGTGTCACAGTCTTATCACTAAACTAATGACAGAAGTGACATTTGATGAGGGGTGAGCATACTCTTATATTATCACTAAACTAATGAGAGTGGTGACAATAGATGATGGTACACGGCTTTCACATTATTTGTTTTCACTGTTTTATCTGTCTGTGTATCTGTCTTTCTGTCTCTGTCTATCTGTTTGTCTCTGTCTCTGTCTATCTGTTTGTCTCTTGTCTCAGAGAGAGCCAATAGTGAACCAACATGTATTACACGACTCAGTAGTCACTGCTTCACATCTGAATCCTGATACATACTATTTGCCAGTCTGGACTTTTTGGGTTATCCTAGGTAATTTACACTATGTATAATTGTATTTATGTGTACCTGTGTGACTGACAGACAGACAGACAGTAAGCCAGCCAGCCAATGTTATTTACACAAACCCCACTGCCTTCCCCAGCCCCCACTGCCTTCCCCATCCCCCACTGCCTTCGCCACCACCCACTGCCTTCCCCACCACTCACACTGCCGGAGTGAGGTATTCCTTACCGCATGGCTTGGTGACAAAGGCGCACAGAATTACCACTCCCACAATGCAATGCGGGTGCATAGATTTTTTTTTCCTACTGCTCACACTTACTACATAGACCCATTATATCACATGCAGGCCTACCAGCTCTCTCCCCCTTGATTTGAAGCCACTAGAATTTATGAGTACTAGTACCTCTTTAAGGGGGCTCCTTGACGAGGTAAACAGGCTATCGGTCTGAGGAATTGGACCTTTTGGTCTTCTTTCTCAGACCGAACCTAATTACCCCCCAATCTCCCCTTCCCTTTCCCATCCTCCCTTTTCCCTTTCATCATCCTCCTCCTCCTCCTACTCATCCCTCCCTTATTTCCTTCCCCTCTTTAACCCTTAAACTGTCCACACGTAGATCTACGTTCACTCGCGCACTGCTCCGAATATTTAAAAAAAAAAATCATTTTTTTTTTTAAAAATGAAGAGCACATTTTTATAAACAGGATAGGCTAAAAAAAATTTTTAGGGCCAGTACTTACCGAGATATAAGCCCGCGAAGTTGGTGCTAAATGATGTGGTGTCGGCAACATGGAGCACTGCCGCTTGCAGAAACAATAAACACTTATTGTTTTTTTTTTTCATTTTTTTTCCATTTTCTGTTGTTTTCATGCTATGATAATAATGTTTTGATGCAGATCTTTTGATATCAGTGCCAATTCTTGTTTAGACACAAATGTTTGGTAGTGAATTAGTAATCATACTGTCACAAACACACATGTTCACACTGATTGATGAATTTGTACACCTGGTTCAATCACATACTATTGTTTACATATATATACAAGGTATTTACAGGTCCCATTTATGTTTCTAGAAGTCCACCACTGTATGATACTCCAAGAAGCATGGATTCATACAGAGTGCCACTCCACATTGCTGACACATATATCATGTGTCTTTTCGCACTTGGGGTCGCTGTTTACTGTAAGCACACACAACACACTTTTTCTGAGAGTACTTCTTCTTTGGAGTAGAGGGTAATGGTATCAGGCAGTGACAGTTAGGGATTATTCTGTTAGGCACTTCCCTTCTGGTGGGTGACAGGTCTCTGTTGGGGGTGACAGGTCGCTGTTGTGGGGTGACAGGTCGCTGTTTGGGGTGACAGGTCGCTGTTGTGGGGTGACAGGTCGCTGTTGTGGGGTGACAGGTCTAGGTGTGGTACCATACTTTCTCGCTATCTGCTTGATGACATTTAGGGTGAAATCCGCATATTGTTGTCGCTTCCCAGTCTTTATTTCATACATGTTGAAGGCATTGAGCATTGCAATGTCAACAAGGTGGAAAAACACTTTTATATACCACTTGCGACTCCTACGAACACAGTCAACAAAGCCTATCATCATGTCACACTTATCGACTAGTCACATATTGTTCGTATAGTCGATGACAACAGCTGGTTTTTCAACAGGTTGATTGTTGAGCTTGCTGATTCTGTCTGTTTGTACCATCTCGTTTCTGTGGATGGTTGACAGCAATGTCACGTCCCTTTTGTCATGCCATGTCAGTGCCATGATGTCATTGGCATGAAACGCTTGCACTACACTTCCTCCAGTGAACTTTGGCATGTGTTTTCTATTTCTTCTCACTGTTCCACATATATCAGTATTGTTCACACTTAGGAAATCAGCAAGCATAGGGCTTGTGTACCAGTTGTCTGTGAACAATGTATGACCTTTGCCAAGGTATGGTTGCATCATCTTGCGAACAACATCACCAGAAATGCCCAACATGCGCCTGGTATCATCGAGTGTATTTTTCCCTGTGTAGATAATGACATCCAACACAAGACCAGTCTCACAGTCACACATAACAAACAGTTTTATACCAAAGCGATTACGTTTGCTTGGTATATATTGTTTGAATGACAGTCGTCCCTTGAACAGAACCAAGGACTCGTCAACAACAATGTTCTTGAATGGATAAAAGTAGGCACTGAATTTTTTGCTTGACATACATAAACAATTCCCAGATTTTGTAAAGGAGGTCATTTCGGTTTGGTGTATTCCTGTCTGAGAAATGCAACATTCTCAGCAACAGAATGAATCTGTTGCAGGACAGGAGGTCACGGAAGACTGGAGTGCTAATGAAGGAGTCTGTGGACCAGTAGTTTGCTATATTGTTCTTATATGTGTGTGGCATAAGCATGATAGTGCCAAGGAATAAATACATTTCAGCCACAGTTGTTTCTTTCCACCTGCGCAGCCGTGACGATTCTGTAACATTTACATGGTCCATTGTATACTGGTAGTACAGGTTGGTCTGGGTAACAATCAGGTTCATTATCAGCTCATCAAAGTATAGTTGAAAATAGTCTAACTCAGTAGACTCATTTGTGATGGGACAGTGTGGCATGATGCCACTTCCACTGTCATCAAAATTGAAAGGATGTGGCACGAATGGTGTATGTTCAGTCCAAATCCATTCACGATCAGATGGTGCAGGGTGGACCTGTGGCAGGGGACGTGGGGGAGAAGGAGGAGGGACGGGAGTGGGGCCAGCACATGGTTGAGAGGGTGCCGCGTGGTCCTTTGTCTGTCCACACACCGCGCCACGAGGACCAAGCACCGTGCCACCCACCACTTCTTCCTCCATCCCAGCATACTCTCCTTCATTATCACTTTCACTATCAGTGGCAGGGGTTCTGGATTGTGACCTGCCACGACCCTTGCCTCTGCATATGGCACACTGCCTGAACGTAGGTTATGACGCCCAAAAGTACGTTTCACTGGGGAATAATGATAATCACTGTCACTCGACGAATCGTCTATGGGCATAAAATCGATTTCATCATCATCACTTATATCACTTTCACTATCATAACATATGGAAAATGATAATTTCCTCTTGCAGAGCTGCCTTTGGGTACTAACACTAGCAACCCCAGAGGTGCTGGGCTGAGGGTCTGTGGCTACACTGGCCACCCCAGAAGTGCTGGGCTGAGGGTCTGGTATGGCCACACTGTCCACACTGGCCACACTGGCCACCCCAGAGGTGATGGGCTGAGGGTCATCTGGGTTGTCATCAATAGTTTCACTAATTCCTTGATTATTAGTGGCTATATCACTGTCTAGTCCACTAAGCTCGCGTTCTCTATCACTTTCCGAGAATAGTAGAGTGTTAATACGACGAGGCGTGAGTGAATCACGAGGATGTGCCATGATGTTTACCCAAGATGGAGCTGAAACTAACTGGGGCTACCATGTGGTACCCAGGCGTCCCCGATTTTTTTCATACTGCGCACACTGAGGGCGCAGACCCATTCTCTCATGTCTAGGCGACTCAGGCCTATCGCGCTAAATTTGAACGAATGAAAAATAAAACATAGATCTACGTTCGGAGCAGTACGTGTACAAACGTATATCTACGTGTGGACAGTTTAAGGGTTAACCTGGGAGCTTCTCTCCACAGGCATTCTAGTTCCTTGGTAGGGGGAAGGGTACTGTGGTCTACCCCTTTCCGTTGAGGTTCTTGGCGGTGGTGTAGTTTGCCGTGGAATCTGGATCGCCTGGGGATGCCCCTCCCTCTCCGGTCTCCCGGGGGGGGTGGCTTTGGGTATCTTTCGGGCTGACAGGTGTATCTCTGGTGGCCACCTTTCAGATTCCGGGGGTGGTGACCGAAGGAGGTATGCTTTGTGGCGGATATCCGGCCGCCCTCTCTTTTGTCCGTCGAGGTAGCTTGGTGGATGTGAGTTTGCTATCCTGGGTCGCAGGTTTACTGGTGTGAAGGGTAGGGTATGGCACGGGTTCCATGCTGCATCTGCCCTACATGCGGTGTTGAGGTCCTCTTGGGCGCGGAGGGTGATTTACGCCCCTTTCATTCCTCCTAGGAGCTATTCTTCCACATTCCCCCCTTTTTTTTATTTTTATTTTCTTCTTTCTTTTCCTCTTTAAGGGGGGCTCCTTGTCGCCGTAAAGAGGCTATCGGTCTGAGGAATTTGACCTCTTGGTCTTCTTCCTCAGACCGAACCTAATTACCTCCCAATCCCCCCTCCCCTTTCCCATTTTCCCCATCCTCCCTTTTCTCTTTCCTCCTCCTCCTCATCCCTCCCTTATTTCCTTCCCAATTTTTACCCTGGGAGCTTCTCTCTACAGGGATTCTAGTTCTAGGGTACTGTGGTCCAATCCCATTCTGTTGAGGTTCTTGGTGGTGGTGTAGTTTGCCGTGGAATATGGATCGCCTGGGGATGTCCCGATACCTATCCGGTCTCCCGGAGGGTGGCCTTGGGTATCTTTCAGGTGACGGGTTTATCTCTGGAAGCCACCTTTTGGATTCCGGGGGTGGTGGCCGAAGGCGGTATGCTTTGTGGCAGATATCCGGCAACCTCTTTTTTGTCCGCCAAGGTGGCTCGGTAGATGTGAGGTTGCTATCCCGGATTGCTAATTTTCTGGCATAAAGGAGAGGGTATAGCACGGGTTCCATGCAGCATCTGCACTACTTGCAGTGTTGAGGTCCTCTTGGGTGCAGAGGGGGATTTACGCCCCTTTCATTCCTCCTAGGAGCTATTCCTCCACGTTCCCTTCTTTTTTTTTTCTTTTTTTTTATTTTTATTTTCTTCTCTTCTTTCTTTTTTTTTTTCTTAAAAAACAAAAAGAAAGAAGAAACCTAACCATGGATGCCCTAACCCGTGAACCTACCCCCGGGCCCCTTGATACCGTACCTAGTTCTGACCCTACCTCGTTAATGAACAACTCTTCGGACAACCCTAATACCCCTGTACCTCTTGCTGGTGCCGGTTCGTCACCTGCTTCAGGTACCGGGGTTCCGACCGGCCCTTTTGACATATCTGACCTTCGCTCTTCTCTGACCTTGATTCCGGCTTCTTCCTCGACGGTGCGGCGATTTTCGGATTTCTCGCCCGTCCCCCATCAGACCATCCCTGGTCCCACATCCAAACGACCAAGACCCTTACATGAAGATTCGACATTTTCCTTCTCGTTCATCTCAGAAACGACCAGCACATCGAGCACTCCCCTTAAACGCTTTGTTTCACACTACTCAATGGTCAAAAGTTTTTTACTCTAAAACCAACTACTCCAACTACCTATCTTTCCAATCATAGTATTGGTAAAGCTCTCCTATGCCATGTAGGTAAAGATATCTCATTTCACGCTCTCAAGAGCGGCACTCGCATCATCACGGTCCAGAATGCTGGCCAAGCTCGCGATCTTTCTCTTATGACTATAGATACTATTCCTATCACTATTGACAAGCATCATTCTCTTAATTCTTGTAGTGGTACTGTCATTTTACCCCACACCATTGTCCAACGGAATTTCCAGACATGTTGTGATGACATTTTGGAGCAGCTTGAGCTCCAAGAACTCCCTATCCTTAAAGTTGACACTTTTGTCCTCCCAGCCAATAAGCGAAGACGTAATCCTTGCAATGTCGAAGACGTAATCCTTGCAATGTCGCTCCTTTAACGTTTGACTGCCGTGAACTCCCACCTTCCGTCTACATTGCAGGTCAACGTTTAAAAGTTCAAAAGGTGACCCCCTACACCTCAACAGTGTAGAAACTGTTGGCGTTTTGGTCATCCAGCGAAATATTGCAGGTCCATGGCCGAATGCCCAGTCTGTGGTGCCGACGACCATGCCAGTCCTTCTTGTACTCTACCTCCCTCTTGCCTTAACTGTCATGAGGCACATCCATCGTACTCTCGCTGTTGTCAGGTTTACCTGAATGAGCGGGAAATCTGTTGTCTCAAAGAGGCGGAAGGCTTCTCATATGCTATGGCCGTCTCTCATCTACGCCTTCAAGGGAGACTTCCCCATATTTCCTATTCTCGCATTGCTAAACATCGCCCCACTTCTGGGGTCCCAACTTCCTTGACTTCCTCTGTGGTTACTACATCCTCAGTCACCCCTGTCTCGAATCCTTTTGATGTTCTTGGCTCCGAGGTCCCTACATCGGCATCCCATACTGTCCACACTCCTTCCTCTACTCACTCGCACAGTTCTGAGTCTACATGTCCTCGTCCTTCGCCTAAACCTCAGCGCCCCTCTTCTTCTCATAAACCCGGCAAAAAAATCCCTATTGCCGGGTTCTTCGTCTCCGAATAGTTTTGTAACATGTGTTGAGGTTCATCCTCCTCCGCATTCAATATCTTCATCCCCTGTCCCCTCTCAAGTCCCTCCCCAGGCCACTTCCACTCCTGTCCCCTCCCAAACCCCTTCGAAAGTTCCCTCTTCCATCTCCTCGCCCTCTACTTTAGTACAGTCTATAGTCTCCCGGATGGTAGCTCACTCTCCTTCCATTTCTAATGTAGCCCCACATTCTGCATCTTTGTCTTCCGAAAATCTGGAAGCTATAGCAGAATTTATTGCAGAGTCTGGAACGTTGATGGACACTGCTCCATCTTCTGTTCCTCCTCCTCTCTCTTCTCTGTCTACACCCCTCCTTCCTTCACTGTGTCCCACTCCTTCTCTGATTACGAAGCTTCCACTGCCTACACACTTGGACTTTTCTAACCCTAGTCCATAGATACCTCTAACTTTGACTTCTATCTTTCTCTCTATAAATCATTGCTTATTTGCAGTGGAATATCCGAGGCCTCAGGAGTAACCGGGGTGAGCTTCAGGTGTTGCTCTCCCAGTTTTCCCATATTGGTGTCTGTTTGCAAGAACCCAAATTGCAATCCTCTGTTATCCGGCTCTTTTCAGGCTATGATTTGTTATATTCATCGGATCCTTTTTCCGATGGAACCTTTAACGAAAGTGCTCTTCTTATACGCACTGGTGTTCCATACCGTCAGCTCTATGTTCCTTCTTCCTTACATTACATTGCAGTCTGTATCCACTTGAATAAGTGGTATACACACTGTTCTTTATATCTCTCCCCTTCGCGGGTATTGTCTATCCCAGATGTTGATTTTCTAGTTTCTTCCTTACCGCCACCCTTTCTGTTACTTGGCAATTTTAACACACACATTTTCTCTGGGGAGGGTCGCACTGTGACTCCCGTGGTCTTCAGTTGGAGGCATTTCTTGCTTCTCTCCCCCTCCATGTTTTAAATATGGGTACTCCTATCCATTTTGATTATCAAACTCATTCTTTCTCCTGTATCCATCTCTCCATCTGCTCTTCCTCAACAGTCCTTGACTTCACCTGGTCTGTCCTCCAGGACTTACATGACAGCGATCATTTCCCAATCATCCTTAAGTCCCCTTCGTTTTTTCCACCTCCTCGTTGCCCACGCTGGCAATTTGACCTGGGCAAAATGGGACCTTTACGCATATCTTACTGCCTTTAATGAGGTTCCTTCCTTGTCCTCCATTGATGAGGTTTTACATCTCTTTTCGTCCTCCATCTTCACAGCGGCTTCACATTCTATTCCCCAAACCTCGGGCAAGCATTCTCAAAAATGCGTGCCTTGGTGGTCTCCTGCTTGTGCTCGAGCAGTATGTTTGAAACGCGCTGCGTGGGGCAGGTATCGGTATAACAGAACCACAGAGAGACTCCTTGATTTTAAGCAGAAGAGAGCTATTGCTCGCCGTGTCATGCGTGACGCTAAACGCACTTGCTTGCGAGATTACGTTTCTACTGTCACTTCGGCTTCCTCGATGAGTACAGTCTGGAAGAAAGTGCGGAAATTATGTGGTAAATTCTCCCCCGACCCGGCTCCGGTTCTTCAAGTTGCCGGTGTCGATATAGCACACCCTCTTGCCGTTTCCACTGAAATTGGTAATCATCTGGTCAGCATTTCTCAGGGGCTCCATCTATGCCCCTCGTTCCTTTCTTCTAAGTCTGCCAGCGAGTTAAAGCCCTTAGATTTTTCTTCTCTTAGAGAAGAATCTTATAATGTGCCTTTTACCTTGCAAGAACTGGAGGCAACACTCTCTGCTTGCCGATCATCAGCAGCTGGGCCAGACGGCATACATATTCGTATGCTACAGCATTTACATCAGTCTGCTCTTACTGTCCTCTTACGACTCTATAATCTTATATGGTCGCAAGGAGTTCTTCCCCAGCTGTGGAAGTCTGCTATTCTCCCTTTTCGCAAACCGGGTACTACAGGACGTGATACCTCCCACTACCGTCCCATCACTCTTACCAGTGCAGTTTGCAAGGTGATGGAACGTCTAGTTAATAGACTTTTGATGTGGTATTTGGAGACACACAATAGTCTCTCCTCTAGTGAATATGGCTTTCATAAAGGCCGTTCTGCCATTGACCCCTTACTGCCCTTAGATACGAATATTCGAAATGCCTTTGCTAATAACCACTCAGTTATTGCCAGCTTTTTCGACCTTGAGAAGGCTTATGACACAACTTGGAGGTATAATATCTTGGCCCAGGCCCACTCCTTAGGCCTCCATGGCAACCTCCCATTCTTCCTTAAGGCCTTCTTAACTGACAGACATTTCCGTGTCCGGGTTAGTAATGAGCTTTCCCCGGAATTTGTCCAAGCTGAAGGTGTCCCCCAGGGTTTTGTTCTGAGCACAACACTCTTTCTCCTTGCTATAAATAATCTGGCATCTGTTCTCCCATCCAATATTTGGTGATCGCTCTATGTGGATGACTTTGCTATAGCTTGTGCAGGTGCTGACTGTCACCTCATTGCAGTTTCCCTCCAGCATGCCATCAACCGGGTTTCTGATTGGGCCACCGCTCACAGGTTTAAATTTTCTAGTGGTAAAACTCGTCAAATTACGTTTACTAGATGGTCAGTGGTCTTTGATCATCCATTGTACCTATACGGCTCATGTATTCCAGAACGTGATACAGTCAGGTTTCTCGGTCTCCTGTTTGACCATCGATTGTCCTGGAAACCTCATATTACCTCTCTTAAGGCAACTTGTCACATCCGGCTGAACCTCCTTAAAACCCTAGCACATCTTTCATGGGGGACTGATCTTAGAACTCTCCTTCGTCTACATTAAGCCCTAATTTTACCAAAACTCGATTATGGTGACCAGATATATTCGGCGGCCTGCCCTGCTTCTCCTTCCATCCTTAATCCCATCCATCACCAGGGATTACGCTTATGCCTTGGTGTATTTCGTTCTTCCCCGGATCAGAGCCTCTATGTAGAAGCGAACATCTCATCCTTGTCCGATCGGCGTGATGCACATTGCATTCGCTATTATGTTCGCTCTCATGACCTCCGCAATCCTTCCATGTATAGGATTGTTACAGATGTTAGTAGACGCTCTTTATTTGTCCGTCACCCCTGCTTACTTCGTCTCTTTTCTCTTCATCTACATTCACTCTTGTTTTCCCTTCAGCTACCACCTCTATATGTACATGTGACATCTCCCTTTCCCCTACCCCCTACGGCCGCTTTTCGCTCTTTTTTTCTAGACCACTTCCGCTCTCATTCCCATGCCATCACAGTATATGCTGATGGTTCAAAGTCGTCTGACGGCGTCGGATTCGCAGCAGTGTTTCCAGACAGCATCGTGCAAGGGCATCTATTACCCTCGGCTAGCATATTTACGGCTGAATTGTATCCTTTTCTTGTGGCACTTCTCCATATTGCATCTATGTCTGTATCACCATTTGTGGTCGTTTCAGACTCCTTAGTGCTTTACAGGCTATCTGTAAAATTGATACACCTCACCCCTAGTTCTTCGTATCCAACTTTGGTTACGCCTTATCTTTAGCAAGCACAAAGATATTGTTTTTTGTTGGGTCCCTGGTCATGTTGACGTACAGGACAATGAACAGGCAGACACTGCTGCACGGTCAGCAGTACATGACCTTCCTAGGAATCCACCTTGACAGTAGTCTTAAATTCCAAACACACATACAACAAATATCCAAGAAAATCTCAGACAGTAGGTATATTATCTAAGATACGCTATTATGTGCCACAACCAGCTCTCATTGCACTATCTTATCTACCCTTGTCTCACCTATGGAATCTGTGCATGGGGCTCAACAACATTAAATCACCTTAGACCACTCATAACCCAGCAAAAGGCTGCAGTCAGGATGATAACAAATTCCCACTGTAGACAGTATACTCCACCTATATTCAAAACTTTAAAACTACTCACCGTAAAAAAATATTCATACCTATTCATGTGCCTTCTACATACATAAAACTCTACATGCTAATATCAACCCTCCGCTCAAAATTCTACTCAACAACTTTAATAGGTCCCACGACCACGACACAAGACACAGATCACTATTTGACATACCCAGAGTCCATACTAACCAATGTAAAAATTCTGTGCACATAAAGGGCCCCAAAATCTGGAATTCATTACCAGTAAATATTAATTTAACCTTGTCTGAAAATCAATTCAAGACTCTTCTCAAAAATCACCTACTCACCCTATACTAAATACTCATACTGTAACAAACTTTCAAACCCAATGTTATTTTACTTAAGATAATCTCAGTTTTATATTGTCATCCTCCTTAACACTTGTTGCAATTTCATATCATCATACATATTGTCATTTAAAATAGTATAGTATCATCATTTTGTTAATTTGAAATAAAATATATAACTAGAAGAAACTCAATAAATTTCTCTAGTATTTTTATATTACTAGTATAGCATCAACATATTGTAACTTGAAATAAAATATACAACTAGAAAAAACTCAACCAATTTCTCTAGTATTGTCTTTTAATAGTATGTATAATAATATTATAATTTGAAATAATATATAACTAGAATAAACTCAATCAATTTTCTAGTAATAAGTACTAGTGAATAAGTCTTTAGAATAAGCTGCCCCTAATGCCATGGCATGCCAGTGGCTCTCCTTGCATTACAGTTTTATAATTGTAACTACCAATAACTATGTATACTTGTAACTTGCATCGAAATAAAAATATTATTATATTATTATTATTATATAGAGGTGTTCCTTTCACGGACTATTTTGCGGTCATTGCTACCCACCTTCGCACCCATTGGCAACAACGCTGGTCTGACCTGCAAATAACAAACTTCATTCTATTAAACCGATTATAGGTTTCTGGCCTTCTTCTTGTCACCAATGTCAGGGTTGGGAGACTACACTCTCCCGTCTTCGCATCGGTCTTACTCAGGGGTATCTCATGGAGAAGCTCCTGCCCCTCTGTGAGCATTGTCATGTTCCAGTGTCTGTTTGACATATTCTGTTGGACTGCCTGCTCTATCAACGAGCACGCAGAATTTACCTCCAACGGCGTCTTCGCTCTGCGGCCCTTTCTTTACCTTCCTTCTTGCTGATGGACCCTCCTTTAATCCTGACTGTCTCATTGACTTTTGACAGAAACTGACTTACTACACAAACTCTGAAGATTATACCTCTAGCACCTCCCTCAGTCCCTTCTACCTCGATCTCTTGCTACCCTCTATCCCTGCACTATCTACTGTCCTGCTGCACTCCATACCCTACTAATCATCCATCTCCCTCTTACAACCCGTTCTCCCTGCATCCTGAATAACTTGCAGCGCTGTATGACCCCTGTGGTTTAGCGCTCTATTTGATTTAATAATAATAATATGCCCTTCATTCCTTTCTTTAAGTCTGCCAGTGAGTTAAAGCCCTTATATTTTCCTTCTCTCAAAGAAGAATCTTATAATGTGCCTTTTACCCTTCAAGAACGGGAGGCAATATTCTGCTTGCCGATCATCGGCAGCTGGGCCAGACGGCATACATATTCGTATGCTACAGCATTTACATCTGTCTGCTCTACTGTCCTCTTACGACTCTTTTATCTTATATGGTAGCAAGGAGTTATTCCCAACTGTGGAAGTCTGCTATTGTTCTCCTTTTTCGAAAACCAGGTACTATGGGACATGATACCTCCCATTACCATCCCATCGCTCTTACCAGTGCAGTTTGCAAGGTGACGGAACGTCTAGTTAATAGACGTTTGATGTGGTATTTAGAGACGCACAGTAGTCTCTCCACTAGTCAATATGGCTTTCGTAAGGGCCATTCTGCCATTGATCCCTTTACTGCGCTTGATATGTATATTCGTAATGCCTTTGCCAATAACCACTCGGTTATCGCCATTTTTTTCGATCTTGAGAAGGCTTATGACACAACTTGGTAGTATAATATCTTGACCCTGGCCCACTCCTTAGGCCTCCGAGGCAATCGACCATTTTTCCTTAAGGCTTTCTAACTGAAAGACATTTCCGTGTTCAGGTTAGTAATGAGCTTTCCTGGGACTTTGTCCAAGCTGAAGGTGTCCCCAGGGTTGTCTTCTGAGCACAACACACTTTCTCCTTGCTATAAATAATCTGGCATCAGTTCTCTCATCCAACATTTGGTCATCGCTTTATGTGGATGACTTTGCTATAGCTTATGCGGGTGCTGACTGTCACCTCATTGCAGTTTCCTTCCAGCATGCCATCAACCAAGTTTCCGATTATGTTAAAACTCATCAAATTAAGTTTACTAGACGTTCAGTGGTCTCTGATCATCCGTTGTACCTATATGGCTACATATCTAAGAACATGATACAGTCAGGTTTTCGGCCTCCTGTTTGACTGTCGATCGTCCTGGAAACCTCACATTACCTCTTTGAAGGCAACTTGTCATAGCCGGCTGAACCTCCTAAACCCTTGCACATCTTTCGTGGGGACTGATCGTAGCACTCTCTCTGCTCATTCAGCCCTAATTTTATCGAAATTCGATTATGGTGACCATATATATTCAGCAGCCTCCTGCTACTCTTCTAGCCTTAATCCCATACATCACCAGGAATTGCGTTTATGTCTTGGTGCATTTCGTTCTTTTCCGGTTGAGAGCTCTATGTAGAAGTGCACATTCCATCCTTGTCCGATCATCGTGATGCACATTGCATTTGCTATTATGTTCGCTCCCATGACCTCCGCAATCCTTCCATGTATAGGATTGTCACAGATGTTAGTAGGCGCTCTTTATTTGTCCGTTGCCCCTGTTTACTTCTGTCCCTTTTTTCTTCATCTACATTCACTCTTGTCTGCCCTTCAGCTACCACCTTTATACGTTCATGTGATATCTCCTTTCCTGTAACCCCTTGGGAAGTTTCTGCTGTCCATGTCTGTTCTATTCCTCTACCTTCCGCAAAGCTCGTGCCTACGCGTTTCTCTCTCTCTTTTTTCTAGAACACTTCCGTTCTCATTCCCATGCCATTGCAGTGTACACTGATGGTTCAAAGTCGTCTGAAGGCATCGGATTCACATCAGTGTTTCCGGACAACGTCGTGCGAGGGCATCTATTACCCTCGGCTAGCATATTTACGGCTGAATTATATGCCATTCTTGTGGCACTTATCTGTATTGCATCTATGCCTGTGTCTTCATTTGTGGTCGTTTTAGTGTCCTTTAGTGCTTTGCAGGCTATCTGTAAAAGTGATACACCTCACCCCCTAGTTCTTCGTATCCAACTCTGGTTACACCGTATCTCTAGCAAGCACAAAGATATTGTTTTTTGTTGGGTCCCTGGTCATGTTGACGTACAGGGCAATGAACAGGCAGATACTGCTGCGCGGTCAGCAGTTCATGACCTTCCAGTTTCATATAGAATTGTTCCTTTCACATACTATTTTGCAGTCATTGCTACCCAGGTTCGCACCGTTGGCACAACACTAGTCTGACCTGCTAAATAACAAACTTCATTCTATTAAACCGAGTATAGGTTTCTTGCCTTCTTCTGTCACCAATGTCTAGGTTGGGAGACTACACTCTCCCGTCTTTGCATCGGCCACACTCGTCTTATGGGTATCTCATACCTGGAGTTTACCTGGAGAGAAATCCAGGGGTCAACGCCCCTGCAGCCCGGTCTGTGACCAGGCCTCATGTTGGACCAGAGCCTGATCAACCAGGCTGTTACTGCTGGCCGCACGCAGTCCAACGTATGAACCACAGCCTGGCTGGCCAGTTACCGACTTTAGGTGCCTGTCCAGTGCCTGCTTGAAGACAGCCAGGGGTTTGTTGGTATTCCCCTGATGTATGCTGGGAGGCAGTTGAACAATCTTGGGCCCTAAAACTTATTGTGTT